>JARJDV010001752.1:0-88978 GCA_030264675.1 Anaulacaspis nigra
ATGGTTCTATTGTATATATGTTTTTGATTAGTTCCGATTTCAATTAATATATATTTGTGATAAAATGAAAACACTAAATATTTTACAATATTATTTAGTTATTTACACAAATTTATAGATAATGAAATACTGAGCATAGCAAATTTGAATTTTGAAAATTGGTAGAATAGTACTTAATTTGTTAAGCAATAAATTTAAAGAAAAATGGGATTTAAAGGGATTTCAAGGATGAAATGTCTTCACCTCAAGATTATAATTAAATAAATTTCATCTTAAACTAATTAGAAATATATTGTTTTAACTATTTAAATGTTTTGACAATAATAATATGAAGTGCTTATGTAAAATTAGCAATAATTTGTTTATAATTTTTAAATATTTTGTTTGAATTAAATATCTGTATGAAAATATCGCTGTGTGAAGAAGTTGTTATAGTCTAAGATCCTCCTGCTGCGCATATGTCTTCGAGCGTTGCAGATACGTGGCAAAGACGTGCAGAAAACCAGCCTCCCGTCCTGCGGCCATTAAACGCGATCAGCTCGATCGCTACCAATGAGTCGTCCTTGCGAGCATCGCGAATGCAGGTGGGTGGCATGCGACACATTCTCATTGGTCGCCAATGTCGCGATTCGCTGACAGCCAGCAGCAGGAAACGTCTCCGTAACCGGCAAACACTTCGCAATAGGCAGCAGGAAAATCAAACAAATCGATCAATAAGAAATCAATCAACCATTTGTTCTTACCTTCATCTCTCCCAACTTGATAGCTTACGTCAGTTGCAACTAACTATAAAAATCCTCTTTCCGAGGTTGCAAAACTGCAACTGATTGATTACAAAAAAGCGAAATCAATGAAAAGTGAAATGAAACTTGAACGATTTCAGAAATTACATTTGATTCCTATTCGTGTTCACCACACATTAAACTCGCCATGAAATTACATGCAATCTACCATTTCATTTCAGCTTTTTTCGACGCATTTTTAGCAATTTTGGCAGGATAAAATATAGGTCAGGATCCTATCAGTTGGTATGATTATCAGTCGAAACTGTTTGATTATGACTGCAGGTGGATTTTTGATTTTGAACTCTCTTTCCTTTCCTCATCACACTTAATGCCTTTTTGGCTATGATTACACACATGATGATCCGCGATCATTTCGGTTCGACGCTTTGTGTTTGAAAAAGTATTGTGCCACTTTGCATGCAATGTGCAGCACGCCGGTCACGCATATCAAAAAATGCATCCCACTAAATAATCATCACGTTCGCTCTTTTTTTCGAAATTTCACAGATTCGCCTTCAATATAGTACCTACACCTGAAATTTTCGGTTTCTTCTTTAGCTGCTTCACGCTGCAAATTAATAGTAATAATGGCAGCCAATATCGTGCAAGACAAACGTTTTATGCAAAATAGCATTCTAGGAAGTTTATGCGCAACCGCAGCTTCAGAAATACGGATAAGTGTTTAGTCAAATTGTGAAAAGAAGGTCAAAGAATTAGAATATCGCATGCAAATATGTTGGGAATTTCTTTCGGTTTCGAGTGTTTTAAAGTTCTTCGCATAGTTTTCAACATGCAAATAATGTGAGAATATCGAGAGTGTAATTAGTTCAAGTGTTTAGTCAATTATTTCAGTGTGCACTTGTTATAATTTTGGGTGTTTGAAATTTTCTACGAAGAAATTGAAGATTTACAAAGAATGTGTTTACTTCTAAAATAATTAGAATAAAATAGCTAGGATACACACCCACAGAATGTGTATAAGTGTATAAGATTAAGAAAGAAAAAAAGAAAGAAAGGTAACTAAATTGTTTTATTACCTATAATTCATATAAATACATAGATTGGAATTATTACACACAAAATTTAATTAATATTTAACATATATATTGTTTATAACAAATTGCAATTTGTTGTTTTGTTTTGGAATAGAGCAAGTAAGTAAAATGTATCATTGAATTGAAGTAACAATAGGATATTCCATGCAAATTTATGTTTGATATAAAAGTTCTAAATTTAACTAAAAACAAGTTATTAGTTGCACAACTAGTTTTGCTACATTGTAGCACACTTGCCCCGTAATAATTTTGTATACTGTGTAACTACTTTACTTTGTTGCTACTTATATTTCGAAAGGTTAATAGAGATTATTGGTTTGTCGTAAAATATAACAAATATTTAATAGACAAAAAATAGTGCCAAACAACATTTTCTCAAAAATTGGAGCTGTTTAACGTATTTCTAAACAAATTATCATAAATCAAGGTGTTAATCAATTTATTAACTAAATACTAATAGATATTATCGATATCAACATCTTATATTTAAGATATTACGATTACTATCACATTACTATACGCGAAAAAGAAGAAAAATAATGCAGTTGCGTCCATTTATTCTAGTCCATTTTACCGAATTTTATTTTAACACATTTTGGTGATTTAATTAAACTTTTCATGATTTTCTAAAATATTGAGGTTATTTTCTTTGTCTATACATTCTAACTACTACCAATTTGAATAATTTACCACTACTTTTAAATTCTAAATCTCGTAATGAAATTATATTTTTATTTGATGGATATTTCGTAGAAAAAGAAATAAGTGCTAAAATATAATGCCTTATATTAAAAAAAAGCTTAAGGGGTGTCTGCTCTTAATTTTGAAATATATTTAATATTCCAACTTCTTTCTAAGTAAGTTAATAATTTAATCAGAAAATATCATCTCAATCTTTAGTAATTTCGAAAAACAAAAAGAAAACATTATTTTATACATCGATTTAAACTCGTAAGTATAATTTTGTTGAACTAGTTTAGTTGTAGTGAGATGCTGTTGATTTTTTCGTGTTGAAAATCAACAAAGAGTAAATTATACAAGAGGACGAACACACGTGGAGCGCACGTATAATAAATGTGATATTAAATCAATACGATTTCACACCGTTGTCTCAACAATTCATTTCTTTGATGCTGGACGCACTGCACGTGGCGAGGGCGGTGGTGTTCATATCGCCGTCCACGTGCACATACATATGTACGTACCGAATGCGCGGCGCGGCGCTCGCGACTTGACTTGAGGTGTCTTAAGCAGCAAGCAGTCTGCGCGGTCGGCGCAAGCATGAAAAAGCAACTTGAGGGATAACAAATGAGCGTCGTAAATAATACTACTCGAAAAGGACGAGCGAGCCGCCGTTACACCCAGCCCAACAACAACAACAACAACAGCAACAGCAACAATACGAATAACTTAACTATTTTGCCGCTCGCGCGCACGCCGCAGATAATAAACATTAAAACGTAAACCAACTCATAATTCATAAGCGCGATTTAATGCGCGGCACGCTCGCGACTTTCATAAATTTGCACGCTAATGAAGTGCAACTAAGAACTACAATAACAACTGTACTTACAACAATAAAACTATTTTTACTTTTTAATCCGCGTACGTATCCTTAGCATTTTTAAATATTCTATTGATTAATGTGCGGTGCGCACATAATTAGTGATTGAGTGAGTAGGTGTTTGTTTAGTTGGCGCAATGCATTCAAAGGGGTTGACAAATCACCCCGCAATCAATGCGCGTATTGAAGCGTGACTAAAAAGCGCGCCGTCAACGTCAGTGCGCAATACGCAAATATCAATTACATCATAATGGGGCACGTGAATGTTGAACGCGCGTGCGCCAGCCGACAAACAGATTAACGTCACTGCAAAGTCGACGTGCTGCGCTTGCACACAATGCAATCGGCAGCCGAATTGATGTGCATGTGGAAAATATTTGCCTACTTCGGCCCCGACTTGATTCATCAAAGTCAGATTATTGTCGCGCGCGCAATGTCGATGAATAATTGCGCATCACTCGCTTGATTAATCAAGCTTCTTATCTCGTAATAAACTCACTCGATACGTAAATGTTCAATTAAACTACTACGTTTACGATTTACCATACGTAAAAATTGTTTAATTTACTTTTTTTCAAAATAATATTTGTTTCGCGGTGAAAATTGATTTTTTGATATTTTGAAACATAAAAACTCTTATATAAAGGGTTTTTTACGGGTTTTTAAAAAGGTTCTTTAAACTAATTGCATTTTTCACCGCTTTTTGGTGGAATAAAATGGTGCAAATTTGATCTAAATTGGTTTATTACAATAATGTTAATTAAAGTTTCAGTTTCAAAAATAATGAATTTCTTTTTATCTATATACCAACAATGAAGAAGTAGAAATAACAAAAATATGGTGTGTTTCAACCGAAAGTAACTTAATTTGTTATCCAATAATGACCAGCTAGAATCCAGTAAAATTTTTTGTTTAAATAGAAATTTTCATAATTTTGCGTATGTGATAACATCTGTATGTCTATATAATAATTAATTAATTAGAAATGGCTCATTAAAATCAATTAAAACTCAAATAATAAAGTCTAAGTTCTAGAATGATAACTCAACATAACCTCAAATAAAGTAATAACTCAAATAATGTCCAAGTTCTAAAATAATTTAGTTTGTTGTCCAATCATAACCAAGTAGTATCCAGTAAAAATGTTTATTTAAATGGAAAATTTAATTATTTTGCGCATGTAATAACAATTGTACACCATAATAATAACTAATTAATTAGAAATGGCTCGTTAAAGTCAATTAAAATTCAAATAATATCTAAGTTCTAGAATGATAACTTAACATAACTTCAAATAATGTCTAAGTACTAGAAAAATTACTCAACATTTCAACGGGAGCTAATATTTAGTTTGTTATCCGATCATAACCAAGTAGAATGCAGTAAAAATGTTTGTTTAAATAGAAAATTTACTATTATTGCACATGCAATAACATTTGTACACATAGATAATATCAATTAATTAGTTAGAAATGGCTCATTAAAATCAAATTACCTAAAATATCATTTTATTTATTTAGCTTATGCTAAAACCAAAACAATTTGCAAATACTTTACAAAATGCTCTTTATTTTAATTAAATGCTGATAAAGCAAGTTCAAAATTTATATCAATAAAAAACCTGCTAATTTAAGTAATATTACTTAAAGAAATCTGACTAAACAAAAAAATGACTAAACAAAATATTGATTTACACCACGCCCGCGTATTAAACATAAAAAATAATACGATTTTTACACGAATTCTACACTTGGAAACGTATTAATAATAAATAAAAATGTATCGGCATTGTTTATGGGGCAACTGCACACCGGGGGGGTCCAACATTCACTCAAAGTCGGCGTCTTTTTTTTTGGCTTCTTCTTATTCTCGATCGGCGTTTCTTGTGTCCTCCGGTTCCTCGTCGAGCACCTTCAAACTGTTTGATCGCCTCGGCTCGCAGCGTGACACCCGTGTAAATGTTGAAACAAAACATAAAACGACAATCACAAAATCACCACTCACCACAAAAAGCGAAAAACTAAGCTGGCGATGAAACAAAAAATCCCAGAATGCCGACCGGCGTGCTATTAAAGCGAAATAAAATCGAACGATGCAAGATGCAAGCAAAGCAACCCCTGCGAGTGTGCGTGTGTGTTACACAATTGTTTCGTTATTTATGATGGGAACAACAAACCGGTGCTATTCTTTTGACAATTGGCACTGACCATGCATGGGGCGTTTCATTGCGCTGAAATAATGCATTGCCAAAGGGGCGCTAATAGCATTTGTGCGCACATCCGCGCGCCTCGTGTTTTATCAGCGCAATACGAGATGACAAAAACGCGTTGACTGCTAGCTAATGGGGTGACTTAATGGTGGATGCGCGTGGCTCATTTGTTAACAGTTTCCTCATCGTCATAAATCACGTTTTGCGTACGCTGCATCTGCAAAACAAACCCTCTGCTTACTTTCATAGCCTCGACACTATTTCTAGGTTAATTTTTCTATTTATTAAAACAAATAAAGCGAATTATTTCGTGTAGTAATGTATTCATTAATTGAAAGTAATTAAAATGCTTTAAACATGCCTTCTTGTAAATGACTTACTTGTGATGTCGACGTCGATTAAGTATTGCTGATTGATTGAAATTTTCGATTGTGATTTTGGCATTTTAATCGTTTCATTGTTCTGCATAGTGTATTCATTAGTTTTTTTCCACTTTACTTATTTTGTTTTTATACTATTTAACAATAATTAAGTAGTAGATGATGATAATCACTTAATAAATATTTTTGTTAACAAAATTTCTTTAATAATGACCATTACTAAATGCGGGAGATGGATAAAATTGACACGTGCCTTTTGGGCAATTCGATCCTGAATCCGTGCACAGTTGAATGAAAGGCGACACACTTGTTTGACAATTTTTATTGCTATCCGCAATGGATGCGGTCAAGCGTGAAGGGCAGAAAAAATTGCGCCACGCGATTGACACGTGCCAAGTGTCATTAGCAGGCGTGAGAATCACTCATTCTGATTTAAATATCACAACTTCCCTCAAAAATGTTATTTCAACAATTTTTTTGCAACCATCATTATTATTAAAAAACTACATGAAAATGTATAAACTTTAGTAGATTATGTGCGTCGAGTTGATAAAGTTTGCACGAGTTTTCATCAAGTTTGAACGACTTTAAAATAAGTTAATGCTATCGCGGTAAGTGTTTTAGTTACACTCAACTAAATACCAAACCAGCACACTGGATTTTCATTCTTCGTCGTTCGGCCGTATTTGTTCGGGCTGCTTGAAAAACGCCCGGTCGCGTTTTGCCCGTTTTTCCGGCATTTACGATCGTTTCGGCGCAAACACTCTTGGCGACTTGTTGAGGCGTGCGAAACAAGACGCGCCATCTGCAAGTGCACTCAGCGCCTTTCTTTCTTCCTTCACCCGCGCTTTTTCCATCGCGGGTGAAACTGCCACCCCCATATCAGCGCCATGTGCTCGAGGATCCATCCTGTCTTCCTGCAGTGCCATCGAGGGCCATCTTCTTCAAACGCGCATCTGCAAGTCAGATGTGCGCACTAAAATGATTCACACCCTGCAAGTTCTGAGATTTATTTTGCTTTCGCCTTTCTCTCTCACGCATGCCGGCCAAAGGGGATGATAATGGTGCTTGCTCTTCCACTCCATTGACTTTACGCAACTTTCTGAAGTAGAACAGTGCAGAAATAAAAAGCAAAACTAAATAAAATCCACTAACTTGGTATAAGTTATTGTTCTTGCTAGTTATAGTTTGATATTCGTAAGATAATAAACTAACGTATTGGCTTTTAACCTAAAAACTTCGAAACAACGAAATTAACGAGTGCTCGAAACGAATAAAGTGTGCTTTTGTGTGGTCTATCACCATGTAAACGACCAATAAATTTGTTAGTTTTATAACCATCGCTCGTAATACGCATTCGACAGGCGTTGAAAATGCGTGTTCTAACCTCAAAAACTACGTTACTATTACTACGGGATTGGAGAAACAATGCAAATTGCTACTAGTGCGGCGCTTTTGTATCGGGTCGGAACAGTTTCATCTTTGTGGTTGGCGGTGCTTCACGGTTTATTAAAAATTGCATTCGTTTGAGATAAGACGGCGAGGGTCGTCGCAGCAAGCTTTTGTGGATGTTTTTACGATGTGAAAACGATGGAAGAAAAGCGCGCGCGCCGAAGCCAAAGCAGAGGACGATAGCGATCAAGCAAACTGCCAATGAGATGACATTTTTATACCGCGATGAAAAACAATTAAAATGCAAGTGCTGCCAGTATTGTATCGGCTCGCCGTTGACGAGTGCGATGGAAAAAATGGCAATTTTTAATTAGCAGCGCGCGAGACAGATATTGCCAGCATGCGAGGAGCGTGTTCGGCATCGATAATAAACGTGCAGAAAAATCACTGTGTCGTCGTTCTATATGGTCGTGGCTCATACATAATCGCGTTGCTCTCCGCTTTTTTCGCCTCGCTCTTCGTGCACGGTAGCGCGAACACAATGCGCGCAAACAATCGAAATGTGCACTTGCTCGCGAATATTTCATTCGATTTGGCGCGACTTTCTATCGATACGTATACCTTAGTCGACGTACCGCGTTCTACAGTTCAATTCAATGAAGGAAATGCCCCATGCGGAGGCGTGCGACTCCTCTGCGCATATTCGTGCGCCTTCTAAATATGGTAAGTCTTTCAGTTTTCCACCGTGTATTGTGTACTTACTTCTATGTTCAGGAATTTTCCGTAAATGCTTTAAGTATTTACAAAATCACTAAATCAACACCACTTTTCTTTACCCTTAATTTTTAGATTATAAAATTGAATTCCTCAACATTTAAAACATTGAAGATAATTTGCTTCCCCTTTATTAATTAAGCTTTATTGCGTGATTACTAGAGTTGAAAATCGCTCAAATATAGTCAGTAGTTATTATGAATAAACTTATTAGTTAAATAAGATTTGATTATTTGCACAAAAAAGCAAACATTCCAAGCATACACAATAAATATGTATTTAAGCGTTCCACCCACAATTTTTTCTCGACAAGGCGAAAAGAAAGAAGCAAAGTGCGTTTTGATTTAAGCGCTGCATGTGTGCACAATGCAATGCAATGCGCTAACCTCTAAATAAGAAAAGCTGCATCTACCTGCCGGTGTCAAGCGCTCGCGAGACGTGTGGCAGGTATATCGTTCGTATTAATCAAAATTCGGGCAACGCAACACTATTCAGCAACAGGCCAAAAGGGCGAAAAGAATCGCTTGAAGAAGGTCAACGCTAAACGCGTACAAAGAGAAGAGGACACACGCGGGATAGAAAAAAGGTACGCTTTTATCGATAAATCAAAAGCATCCGCAAGCGTGTTTACTACGAATGTTACACAACGCGCAACACGCAAGAAGTTGATGGACTGCAGCCGAAGACACAACTCTTGCTTTTCACGAGAAAACTTTAATTACTTGTAAGCGCAACACCTCACTGCGTACGAGATAAGATAAGACGGACAAACAAACAGTAGGGAGAAAACTGGGAGAAAAACAACGAAAGAGATAAATGAGGAAGCTTTTATGCTATGTCATCAGGCATTTTCCAGTAAGTTACCAACGCGATATCGCTCGATAAGATGTTCACAAATGGTACGAAACTATTCTTGGACGTTTTTGGGAAGCTGGTGATTAAGTTATCTTCACGCGATGACACGTGACATTGTTGTTAGAGGTTATGTAAACCTCAATATACGTAACCCCAACTAAATTATTAGTTTTTTGTATTCCAACACAATTTTTTGGGGAAAATTTTATTATTTTAGCAAAATTAATTAATAATGTATTGATTTTTGATAGTAATATGAAATATTTTATTATGTTATTAATTATTGCAGAACGTGTACTTCATAATAAATAAACAAATTTTAATTTAAATAGTGTAAGCAAAGTGAATGATTTCAACATTATTCAATGAGGGCAGCACCGTCAAAATGAGATAAATTTATTTCTAGACTATTTTTTAATAGTTAATACCAAATGATAACTAAATATTTATGACAATTTAATAAAATATGCTTCAAAAACAAATATTATTCTCTATTGTTGACAAGGATAAACAAATTTTAATTTAAATTGTGTAAGCAAAGTGAATGATTACAACATTATTCAATGGGGGCAGCACCAACAAAATAAGATACATTTATTTTATGTACTATTATCGCAATTTGCTGCAAATACAAAAATTATTCTCTATTGTTGGCAAGAATAAACAAATTTTAATTTAAAGTGTGTAAGCAAATTGAATGATTTCAACATTATGCAATGGGGGCAGCACCAACAAAATAAGATAAATTTATTTTATGTACTATTCTCACAAGATGCTGCAAATACAAAAATTATTCTCTATTGTTGGCAAAAATATCATTAAATAGAACTGAAAAAAGAGTAAGTCATCAACGTCACGAATGCCACGTGGCAAAGTCATCGAAATGTATCCGTCCATGCAGTTATTACCCGTTTTTTAAATATCCGCATATCCGGAGGGAGCATCCCGGAGTGATTGTTGCCTTGAAATGGCGCAACTTCCTGGGGAGCCACTGACGACGTTTCCGCTCATCCGGGTTAGGGGTCGCCTTGGCTAAACACACAGTATATCGCCAAAAAATGAGCGCATAATATATATAAAAGAATAAAGGAATCAAGCAGTGAGCAAAAAATATAAAAAAACGCACTGACGTGATCGTTAAGATGATGTTTCAATAATGCGCATCCCTTTTTATGCCCAATTCTAGGGGAATTGCATGGTCATTTAGTCAGGGGTCATTTAATCCTCGAAATCCTCTTGCAAGGATTCCTTAACTTAGTCATCAATACTCAATAATGATAGCGAGAGCGTTTTTTATTGATAGTCGCTCGCAATATTAAAAGTTCCGCATTTGAATTTCATATTTGATGTTTGTTCCTAAACGAAAAAATATGTATTTGTGGTTATTTATGACACGCACTGACTCAGCAAGCGCAGAAATGCCTCTGCGTAATCGAACGCAATCAATAATTGTTTTACACTTAGCGAAATGAACGGAATGAATTAAGCGCGGCAATAAAACAATTTGCGAATGGTTTTACACTTGAATGCAATGGATTTAACGGCTCATTAAGCATGCGCGCGCGTTTAGTTGATTTTCTTCTTCGCTGCGCTGGTAATTGTTATAGCGTGTACGTAGTAAAACGTTAAAGCAAATCTCTTAAAAGCCTCCGGTCATTGTGTCCCTTCAAGAGGAGACAAAGAGTGGACGAATAAAACCTGGACGATGAACATTTCGAATTCGAATTGCGGTGGTGACCAATGGGATGGCAAAATGTTTAATCAACAAGAGTGCTGCCGTTTAATTTTATTTACGTTCGACACACTTCGGTTACATGAACAATTCTTCGATAGATATTTCTCTATTTTATCAATTCGTTTTTCCAAAAAAACTTCAAATAATTTCCTAAGTTGTTAAGTTTCTTTTAAGTATTTATACTGCCTATTCCATAGCAAGATTTTACTATAAATAAAAGTATTTTTAAATACACTAATTAATATAAAATTCTTAACAATTTATTATAAAATCAATAAATAATTATTATAGGCTCTTTGTTTAATTATTTAGTTAATATACTTTGATTACGATGCAGTTTGTCAGAATTTCATAATTATTTTAAGTGAAAATTGTACTGAAATCTTGTAATTAATCATATATTTTAGGTAATTTCAATAAGCAATATGTTCATGAATTAATGAAGGATAGACATCATCTTTAATGAGGGCAGCACCAATAAAAAAACTTCATTTCGGAATGAGAGCAGCACCAACAAAAGAAACAAACCGCATTCTAAAAAGTTCTAAAATAGTTTAAAATGTAGGAGGAGACTGCATTTTCACTACAACATCATTTCCTTCCAACAAATCTAGCACACTTTGTTTTAAATAAACTATTTCACTAACTTAACTACTGAAACTTCTGGAAATGAGCAAAGTTTCAACATTCCCAGTAACAAATTCTAGAATTCCTGAAATCTTGTAGTTAATTTATATATTGTAGTTAATTTCAATAAGCAATATGTTTATGAATTAATGAAGGATAGACATCATCTTTGAATGAGGGCAGCTCCAACAAAAAACATCATTTCGGAATGAGGGCAGCACCAACAAAAGAAACAAAAGGCATTCTAAAAAGGTCTGAACTAGTTAAAAATGAGGGAGGGGACTGCATTTTGACGAGAACAACATTTACTTCTAGAAAAGCTAGTAAACTTTGTTTTAAATAAATTATTTCACTAACTTAACTACTGAAACTTGAAGACATGACCAATGTCTCAGAATTCCCATTAACAAATTCTAGAATCCCACTAAACTATTTGCAAAAATATGTAAATTGTAATAGTAAAAAGTTTGAAGTAAAATTTGTATAAACTACCTTTAAAATCTATCATAATTTGAATAAAACATACCTTCTTCATCCCTATTTCATTCATCAATAAATTATTTACCACTTTGGTTTAAAAATGTTTTCGGTATAAATGAAACTGGAGAATAAAATAATCAAATCATTGATTTATTTAAAATGTTAAGTTGTTTAATAGAACAATTGCTTTTTAAACGCTGTTGCAAACTACAAGAATTAGAAATTTTAGATGATTTATAACGGTAAAATATTTTTATTTAAAATTTCTCTAAAACCACCCTAAATAATTATCATAATTCAAAGAACACATCACATTTTCATCCCTTCATCCCTTTTGCTTCTTGTAATTCTCGAACCTTTTTGGACTTCTCGTGAAAAACGAATGCGTCGAAAAAATTAGCATCGTTGATTTTGTTGACACATCAAACGGTTCTTTTTCTTTATCACAGTTATCATCGGCATCATCGCATTTGTCATTCTCCGCTTTTGCGTGCGCATTTCGTGTTGATTTCGTGGCGCAGCAGCCTTACGCGGAGGTTAAGAAGCTCTTGCGAGTTATGTCCGCGCGTGCGCGATGTGCGTGCACGATGGACGTAAACGTGTAAACGGGTGTCCAACCAAATTAAAAGCCATGCAACGACGCTTGACGAAAATAAAAACAGAAAAACGAAGCGAGAGCGTGTAATCGATGATTTTCATCTACTATGATGGTCACGGCAGTTTGCGGTGCGCGGCATAAACGTGCCGAAAAGTGAGCAACAGCAGCAGCAGCAGCAACAGCCGCCGAAGAAGAAGAGGACACGCCGCACGACATTGTGGTAGCACGCCAAACAGAAGTAAAAATTAACATAAAACGATTATGAGTACACGACACGGAAGCGCAAGCGACATTGATGATGATGCCCATCCATTTTCGGGTGTCCTTCTTTTATCTTGCGCTCCGCAACTTCTTCGGCCGCTTATCAATATTTATGCGGACTCGAATTAATTACGAATTTAACATTTGTCTCATCTGCGATTTGCATTTTTTGTTCGGAGGTCGAACGTTGTGTCACTAAAGGTTCTCGACATTGATCTGCGCGCGAACGGCGCATAAACAACAATCGGACCGAGGGGCCATTGTATAATGTAGTGTGCGGTGTGGAAATTTTGAAGAAAGAATGGAAAGATGGTATTTATTGTTATCAATGCGATGATGTTTTTATCGGCGTAGTCACTCAACTAACTAACTGCGCGTTGCGCTACCGCCGTCGGTGATAACAATGCCTCATTTGCATTTTATTTTTTTCGGTGGAAAAAACAACACATAACTGATATTGTATATTTTTGTTCAAAGTTATTGATGCCAATACGCTGATAAGCATGCATTATTCATGAATCGCACGCACAATATTTTCGGTGGTTTTGTGCGTTCTAAATTTCATCGATTCCAAAATATTTTTATTTCCACACACAGCGCGGAATAACAATTTTAATTTACCTATTTCCAGGAATATAAAAAAAAGCGATGCTAATTGATTATGCGGTATGCGACCTATTGACTTAATTTTTATTTTTATTTCTTGAAATAGTCAAGTATCCTACATAAATTATTGCTGTTCTTCTACTTAATTGAAAACCCCAGTTTTGAGGTTAGATTATCAACTAGATACTTATATATTCAGATGCACCACGTTTGACGAGCTTTAAGCTTGAGATTTAATCATATTTGATTTGCAATCAAAAGCCACTTTTAACACAGCACATAACCTCACTTAATTTCAGTAATGAGACATTAAGCAGTCAGCTTTAATTACTTCTCACCTCTGAGTACATTTTGCGATTACACTCGTTGAATTTGTGCTCATTATTAGTAGTAATAGTGAAATTTAATATGAAAACTGCATTGTGATTGTTACAAGATGTTAAAATGAGTTAGAAAACCGGTCCAAAACATAATTTAATGAGAAAAACAAAAATATGAACATTATTCGATTTAGTTCAACAAGCCGTCATTTACGGGCAAACGGGCCACATGCGGCCCCCGGGGCAAATGTTGTGCAGGCTCCCACGAAATAATACCGATAATATTTGAAAATATGAACCATGTTTTGTTGATTTAGATCAACGAGCCGTCATTTTACGAGCAAGCGGGCCATATGTGGCTCCCGAACCCTATGTTGTGCAGGCATTTTAGGAATAGTACCAATAATATTTAAAAATATAAACCAAGTTTTTTTTCGATTTAATTCAACAGGCCGTCATTTACGTACAAACGGGCCATATATGGCCTGCGAGTCCTACGTTGTGCGGGCCTCTGCGGAATAGTACCAATAATATTTAAAAATGTAAACCAAATTATAATTTAATGCGAAAAACGACTTTAGAAAAGAACAAAAATATGAACATTTTTCGATTTAGTTCAACGAGCCGTCATTTTCAGGCAAACGGGCCACATGCGGCCCCCGGGCCTAATGTTGTGCAGGCTCCTACGGAATAATACCGATAATATTTGAAAATATGAACCAAGTTTTGTTAATTGAGTTGAACGAGCCGTCATTTAAGAGTAAGCGGGCCATATGTGGCCCGCGAGCCCTACGTTGTGCAGGCCTCTACGGAATACTACCAATAATATTTAAAAATATAAACCAAGTTTCCCATGCAAATGTTTTTAAAGTGAGACACAAAAGTTATATTTTTATTTCTCAAAATTTTCATGCTTTTAATTATTGATTGGATGCACTATTGAAATATCAACCACTTAATTATATTATTATTTGCCATCCACGAATATTTTGAACAAGCACTTTTTATTTTTGTATTATTGAGCTTATTGAATGGCAGTACTTGAAGTTTTTTACTTTCTCCTCGAATAAAAAAAGCGTGCGTATTGTACTTTGTTCTTGAGTGTGTTGCACGCGTATGGAATGCGCGATAATTAATCACCGTCTAGTTGGTTTGGTGAGCGTTTTGGGGACGCAGCAGGGGGTCCACAACGGGGCCCAACAGCAAAAGGCACCCTGACGCACACCATGGGGCAGCGAGCGGAGAAGAGAATCGCCAAACAAAAACCTAACTAGCGCGAAGCACCCGAGCAGCCCACAACAATTAACGATTTTATTCTTTTTTAAACGCTCGTCCGTCGTGAAGCAGCGCGCTTCGAGCGCAGCGCGTTAAAAATATAAAAAATAAATAAAACCGCGCGCTCGTTGAGCACGTATCGCCGTGCGATGGACGAAAGAAGGAAGGCCACATCGGGGGTGCGAACATCAATTCGTACAAATCCTAAACGACGCGATTGCCAATAAATCATTTTTTCTAATGGCATTCTTCAACCTGCCCTGCGAAGATGACTTCAGCTGGTCAAGCGGGATGAGTTATGAATATGCGTTTTCAAATTAAATTAAATTAAAATTTTTATACCCATTGTCTTCGTCGTAAAACGATGTCGACTTTTTTATAGGTTGTGTTCCTTTAACTTTTAATTAGATAGCGAAGATTGGTAATTTCCAGCAATTTAACTTAATCGTCTATGGATAATATGAACATTATTAAAACGAATTATTATTAGAAAGTCCCCACACATAAATTGAACCGCGAATTTTAATTCATTTGCAAAACGAACGTTTGACTTTTAAAATCGCTTTAATGATATATCAATAAATGTTTAAATTAATCTATTGGCTTATTTCGTAAAGAATATCACACATCTCCATTAAAACGTGAAAGATTCACCATGAAAACGTATGAATTATGTTTGCATCTTACGAAACCATAAATTTTTAATTAAATTAAGCGATATAAAAAATATGAATTATGAGTGTTCGTAAACTAACCTCAAAGTTTGACAGAACGCGTTGAAACAACGCTTGTTCTTAATTTATTCGGTAGATTAAAACAAATTAAACGCACAGCGTGAGTCTGAAGGCACCTGAAAAAGGTTCGTCCGGTTTGCTTTATTTTAGATTAGCCGCAATAACAACCTGAGAAAAGCAGCCCACTTGAATGGAGTAAAAACAATTAATCTTTTCACTATTCGATCAAACACACTACGTGAAAATCAATCAATTCCAAGAGGCGCTCGTTTTCCACATCGTTTATTATTAATCGTTCATTTTTTATTCACCATTCCACCATGACGAAACTAATATAAACAATTATCCATGCTACCTTTTTTATTGTCAAATATTTCATGATAAGTACATACATACTTACCGGTTCTGTGAAATCTGCGCACAAAATTGAATGGATGATAACATTTTTCATAAATTTTGAGGTTATAATTTTCTTTGGATGTTAACATAACTCAAATTAGCATTATTATGTTCTAACTAAACAATATCGATAAATTAGATTCCTAGAAAATGTTGTTTATTTATAAGATGCATTTATTGATTAGTCTTAATATTTGGATAAGACGCTCTCTCGCTCCATAAGACGCAAGCTAAATTTAAGTCTGGGTTTGTTCAGCTTTTAACCAATTAAAAGTTTAAAATACTGGTATGAACATAATTTCGAAAATAGTGAATAATTTTTGTGGATGTGACAGAAAGAAAAATACGAAAACAATCGTTTTGGTCATGCGCGTTAATGGAGATTAGCGTCGGTGGTTGTAATAAGGTCCCAGCAAGTTATTAGCATAAATCAATGTTTGTTGTAAATAGTTGTATAAATGCGGTGGCCGCGCATACACGTGGTATGCACGTAGCCCACCTGTCCGAGAAGTTAAGAGCCAATCAATCACTGGAAACAATCAGAATGCCACCCGAAACGTTCCTCATTCCTCGTGGCTCATTTCGTCGTCGCATCGAAGCGAACGCGCACCATCAGCATACCATCAACGGCGGGCGCGCGCGTTCATTTCGGTGCGTTATTTATGACACTGAAGGGCGGACTAATTAAATAAATTGCATTCATTTCCAAAACGAGCGCCACCTATGTATGCGTCCGCGCGCGAGCGCCTTCGCACGCAAATATTCGACGAAATAAAAAGCGCACGCTCATCGTGCGCTGGTGAAAAAGCAATTTCTGACCGACTGCTAAGTGCCTTTTACTAATACTCCGTCATCGCTGATGTGTTCATTAAGTGCGCCAATGAAGAATGAAATTTGGGGTTAGCTCTCTTGACTAAGCTAATTTTAAATTAAACATAAATTAAGATCGATTGGTCCGATATTTCGTGCGGTTGTGCCGCTAAAAGATTGGACATCAATGTCCGTTTCCAATTAATTCATCATCCGATCATCCGCATTATGCAAGCATGACTCGTCCGAATATGCATTCGATATCTTGTTTATTTACATGTCAAATTAATTAGCATATCCATATATTATGCGGGGAATTAATTGATTATGTAAAGAGGCGTTTACTATTTTTTTGTTTTTTTGCACAGCACTTCTCCTTTTTTGTTTGCTCATTTTTTGCACGTAACATTTTATGCGATCATATTATATGAATTTTATAGTACGTTTTATAGCGTTTATACTATGCACAAACGACAACATCAAACAGTAAATAAGACCACAAACAACAAGCTTTTAAAATAACTATCATAAATGACACTTCATCAACGCATAAGTATATTTTGATAGATCCGATAGTTGTTGAGATATGATACATCGATTTAATGGTAGCTCTTGTAAGCATTTTATTATGCGCGTATAAAAGCGGCAAGAAAACACTCGGTAGAAATTCCTCGAGTGTGTTTCTTCGCCACGTGAAGAACGGACTGATGATGACTCTTCGCATATAAAAATGCTTTCAACTGACAGACGTGTGTCAGGTAGTGAAACCCATCATAATAAAAGTGCGCGCGCGAACGCCGAAAATGCACTCCGAACTAATGTAATCAAAAGCGCAGCCCTGTAAACCTTTGGCCATCATCCATCGCCGAGAGCCGCGAAGAATGTCATTTTCCAAGACCTCGTTTCAATCGTTGATGACGGTGGGCGTGCTTGCCCTCTTTTCCATATCGAAAACTGTCTTCAGCACGGTGCTTTATTGTTGTCCTCTCGATGCCCTTCCTAATGCGTTCTGTCGGTTTTGTTTCAGCGACCGCCATATTGCTGCTGCTGCTTTAACAATAATAATGCATCAATAAGCACTAATCGTAAATCTACGACCCACCTGTGGAATTTCACGAAGACCAAGTAAAAAAGCACACGTGCAACAACGAACGGTGGAACCATTAGAGCCGTCGTTATGTCGCGCGTATTTATAAATGTGCAATGAATGCGCGCCGAACGCGCTCCCTATAAATGTAAAGTTTATTATGCAATAAGTAATAAAATAAACGTCGAATGCGATTTGTGCAATGGCATACGCTTTGAAGCCAATAGCTTTGTACCGTCTAAGCAATATTGTATAACATATGACATTCTATTGAGTTCATAATTTTGAGCAGCATGTAAGTGATTTATTTTCAATCGTTTTATGTTTTACTGGGAACATCTTACATTTGAACGTAAATATTACCCATGTCTGTTAGGTAATTGATATTTTGATTGCAAATTGATATTTTCTTTAAGCTAATTACATGGAATGCTAAAAATATTCATGAGACTAAGTTTACTTAAATATTTAAACTTACTATAGTAGTGTCCTCATTGAGATAATTTTCAACTAAAATGAAATTTTATGTTCAAGCGGTATCTGTGCTGCGATCTAACGCATTTTCATCCAACTTGACTTGAAATTGTAAAAATAAATTCCCCAAGTTTATATAACTTTTACAGTACTATTTATACACATTATATTCGTAACTACCTGTTTAAAGTATTGTTTATAAATATAAATACATATTTGAGATGTGTGCCAAAATGCATTAAACCAAAAATAGTTAACTATGTTTTCCATAATATTTATTTGCATATTAATAGTAGTACAGTTAACTGAAAGCCAACCAAACTGCGCGGTTTATGAGAAACCAACATATCAACAACACTGAAAATCATTCAAAAATAATAGCTTGATTAATATTATCATATACATTTGTCTATTACGGTATGACTTGTGAAACACGCGAAAAATCGCATGTATTATTTGGAATATAACGGTGAGACCAGACCACAGATCATAAAATATGAGTACAAGTGTGCATTCCTCAGCGTGAAACCAAAAACCGTGAACTACTTTGATGAAATTTTGCGTACTATGATTACTGTATGCCTCTAATCGTTTGTTAGTATATCACATTGTAAATCGTAATTGAAGTGAAATTTTTGTTAACCGATAAAAAATGTTTGATCGCTGATAACTGCCATTTGTATTCATCTGCAACGCACTTCTCAATGGCGTAAGACGCATTCAATTGCAAGGCATTTCTTAACTTTCCATCCATTGCACTTGGTCGTTGTTATTGGAATGTGGTTCTTGGTTTTGACAGCAACTTGTTGATAAATTAAATTAGCAGATACAAGTCAAACACTGAACGAAATTAACTAAACTGGAAGGTGAAACTACTTGGGAATGCTCCCTCAGATGCGTTAAACGAGAAATCCGAGCCGTAGAATGTTTGGAACATTTGGCGTGGATCAAAATCAGCGTGCATCCCATCCATATCGTCCATATCTTGACCGCTATCATAGCGCGCCTTCTTCTTTTGGTCTGAAAGCACACTGTAAGCTTCTCCGAGCTCCTTAAACTTCTTCTCCTGTTCTTTCTTCTCTTGCTCCGATGCGCTCGCATGTCGATCCGGGTGATGTATGAGAGCTCGTTTCCGATAAGCCTTTTTGATTTCATCTTCATTAGCATTGCGATCAACACCCAAAATCTTGTAGTAATCTTTGCGCTTGGAGCGTTTCAATGCCATTTTTGCATCTTGGAGTAATCTGTAAAAACAATGACGAAATTAATAAAAACCTTAATTTAATGTCTTATGCTGGTTACGGTAAAACTTTAAGTCAAGTATTTTTAAGATGAACCCTTAGTTTTACCGAGTCGTTTAAATACCTCTTATTCTCTCTGCTCTTGTCCATTTTAAAGATAGCTTCATAGTCTTGAACTGCTTCCTCAAAATCACCCACATCCATATAAAGTTTGGCACGTTTTAATAGCGCTTTCATATACTTGTCGTCAAGTCGCAACGCTGAGGTACAATCTGATATGGCATCACGTATTTTGTTTAGATTAGCATACGCTAAAGCTCGGTTGAAGTACAATTTGGCATTGGTTTTCTTATTTTGAGGATCAATCTTTAATGCATCTGAGTATAAATTGCATGCTTCTTTGAAATTGAAATGTTTTTTGAATGCTTCATTGCCCTGCTCTTTAGTTTTCTTCAGCTGTTTGGCTCGTTTGTAAATCTCTTTCGCTTTTTCATGATCAGGAGCCAAGCGTAACACCTGAATAAAGTGCTGGAATGCTTGATCAATGTTGTCATCATAGTATAAACACATACCACGCACATAGATTGCATCAGCATTGCCCTTATTGAAATGTAGGACACCATTAACAATCTCCTGCGCCTCCTCATAGCGCCCAAGTAAAGCAAGGTGTTCTGCTTTGCACACTTTGTATCGTATACAAGTGTTTGCTTGATCAAGACATCTGTCCATGCAGTAAACAATCTTTCTGTAGTCTTTCTTCTCTAAAGCCTTCTGCGCCTCCAGTTCATATTGCTTTAGGATCTCCACTTGCCTCAGTTCACCAGCAATTGTAGAATTTATTACAGTTTGTTGAATTTTGGCAATTGCACCTTCAGCAGTCATAATGTCTCCAAGTGCTATGGCGCTCTTCAAAATTCGCACATAACCCTTCTCATAGTTTGGATCCAATATGACTGCTTTCCTTGCATCCTCAAGAGCCTCCACATACATGTTAAGCATGAGGTAGCAGGCAGATCTATTGCCATAGTATGCAGCTGATTTGGGACAGAGATCAATAGCTTCACTGTAGAAAGATAGTGCAGTCTTGTAGTCTTTGAGTTTGTATTTTTGATTGCCACTTTCCTTCTTCAGTTCTGCCAGCCTAAAAGGGAAAAACAGTCACTTTAATGTCATTATCGTTAATAATAACCTCTACGAATCTCCGAATGTGCTTGTACTTGCAACTTTCATTCTCAATTACATCCAAAAGCAATGGCCCAAAATTGTTATTTTTTGACAAATAACCACTTGATTTTTACTATTCATGCTTCTGATATGCCCAATTTCACCAGAGTGAAATTGTGCCAAACCACAACACACAAAGAACGTACGGAATTTCTAGTCAAGGAGCACATGTCCATATGAATGGCATATACCAATCGATTCACAATGTAGTCTAGAATTCATTAGAATATGAATTTACTTACTCTTCGTCCGTTTTGTCGGGCAAAAGTTGATCATTGTCCACATCCATCTCAGTCATGTCTACCACGTCGGCCATCTTGATACAGAAGGTCGAATGTATGACGTCAGAATAAGGGCGCCAAATTTAAAAGATCAATGTGACTGATGTATTTACCAGATATAACTATAACGAGTCCAACCTGATTGACATCCAATTCGATTTTTGAAACTGACATTTAAATTTGCATTGCTAAACGTCTATTGTATTGTTATTACCTTTATGTGGTTATAAAGTGCGTAAATAATTATGGAAACTTTACAGCAGCTAGCCAACAGTATCAACCAGTTTGAAGTACGTCGTGAAAAATATGCACTTCCAGACTTGGATAAATCAACAACCGCAAAGCCAGACGATAAGGATGATTACAGTTACAATTGTGTTTACAATTATCCCGCAATTCGGCAACCACCCTCATTCACCGAACCGATGAGATGCACATGGTTGTTTATGTCGCAGGAGGAAGTGAATGTATTGTTAAAGAAACAAAATTTAGATGATGTTAAAAAACTGCTAGGTACCACAGAAATTCACACAAAACAAATTGACATTTGCACGTTTTCGTGCACTACTCAATTATACTATGTTGGAAAAAAATTCCACAACACATGAAATTTTGCTATCAATTAACCACACCAATAACTGATAGTCACGCCAGACAATATGTAGCATTTGTTATTGTACTTGACATATATATTCTCATTATTTCGGTCATAGATAAGAAGCTAAGAGCCGGAAAGTCACCTAAAGGAGTGCCACTTTTCATAGCATTGGAGCTGTTATATACTGGGGCAAAATTTGCTCGAAATGCTCAATATAATTGCGAACAAACTGGTGCACTATTATCGATGCTCTACCTGACATATAACTATTTCAATTGTTGTCATCGTATAATGCCCGAAGATGTTTATTGGTACTTTAAAGAACTTGTTTCCTTTCACAGTTTGGATGTATTAAAATTGTCCCTTATTTTAAGACAATATGTAAACTTCCAATTTGTAGTTTTCTCCAACACATTCGCTGATTTTCCAGCCACAAGAAGCACAAAGACTTTTGAATTTCTTGTGCAAAATATTCTTAAGACATTTGCCTTTAATTCGGTTATTAGGCTTGCCCAACTTTGAATTAGCTATTAACACTTATATTCCACCATTTCCCGTTTTTAAGAAGGCAAAGAAGGGAAAAGAGGGAAAGGAGGGAAAGAAAGATAAGAAAGACAAGAAAAAGAAAAAGTAGAGAATCCTTTAAAGCATTAAAATTTATATACTATCAAAATAGTATTTCCCATACACAAATGTCATATTATTGAACCTTATTTATTTAAGCAGTGGTAATAGCGTTAAATAAAGCAATGAAATTTCCGCCCATCTTCATTTAGATTTATTTATAAAATCTGTATATTATTCACTCTTTTAAAACAAAGCAATAGGTCTTTTAAATAGGTAACTCTATTAATGTATAGTCTTTTGAAACACATTAATAGTAATTATTATATACATATATTGTCAATAAATTAGTATTTGCAAAAAACATTATTAGTATAAATATTAAAATCAGTCTTATATGTAAAGAAGTGTAAGTGTATATATGTATAAATTAAAATGTAAAAATTAGTATAAAATTGAATATCTTTGTGGTGGCATCTCATGTATAACTATTTATCCCTACAGACCATTGTTGGTGAATACTCTTGATCAGTATACGTCTTGTTCTTCCAATACCGATTGTTCTGTTGCAGTTCTTCAGTAAAATTTTGGACTTGGTGTATCCATGTTTGCGGATATTGTTCCATGTTTCGATAGTCCTAAAAACACAAAACATTTAACATAACCCCAGTTGATACACAAACAATGATAAACAAACAATTTCCCATTCCGAGTCTGCATTTAAACTGGATGGATTGCTATCAACTGATTCCATACTCCAAACACCCCTTGATTGATCACCTTGCGGTGAATGGATAACTTGCACAGCATAATCTTCTCTCTTGACGGAAGGCGGTGCATAATTGCAAGCGCATCGACAATTGCATAACTTCCCTGATAATGTTTTAATTTTCTCCATTAAATCTCTAAAATTCGTAAAGATCAAGTCAATTACTACACCAGATCACTAGCAAACTTACAATTTCTCCTGTTTGTGTTTCGCAATCAACTCATTTTTGCGCTTCACGCAATGATTCAGTTCCATGTTTATTTTACGTTGCTCCTGCAGCCAGCACTTAACATGATCAATGACTTGTCGGCTTTCAATACAAAGTGCATCTCGTACACATTTCATATCATTCAGCTGGATCTCTAAATGTGTAATGGTCTCCATTTTACAGTTGCACATTTCTTGCAAAGATTGCACTTCTTCAAGCAACTGTTCATGTTTATTTATCAGCATTTCCTTATCATGCTGCAAATCATTCATGCATGCCTCCATCTCATGAATGATTGACTTGTGTTTTTCATCATTAGCAATCAGTGACTTACGCACTTGTGCTAATTGAACTTGTAGTTGGTTATTTTCCGCCTTTAGCATTGCTTGACTCTGAAGTAAATTATTAATTTCGTTCTTCAAATGCACATTATCTTCGTGCTTCTCACGAAGCTTGTCTTGTCCAGTACTTCTCAGCATTTCAAGTGTGTCATCTTTCTCAGCAAGCTCCTTATTCATTTGCCTGATTTGCTCCTCTAGATTTGTTACCACCGAAATCAGCCGGTCTTGCTCATTTCTAAACTTGTTGAGTTGAATACTAAAGCTGGTTTCTCTTTCAATCAAATTTTGTTTAGTTTGCTGCTCATTTAAGTCACATTCGACACACTTTGCAATTGTATGCTCCAAGTCTTTAGCGCGTTGCTGACATTCGCATTGAAGATGCGAAACGTTGGTTGTGAGTTTTGTAATCTGCAACATTCAAATTAATATAAACCAAATATAAACATAATCACACGTATATTTACAGTTTTCTTGTATGATGATGTTTCCTCTATGTATTTTTCTTGTATCGTTTTGATACTTTCTTGCATATTGCCACATTCTTGATTCTTTGCTATTAGTTCATCTTGGACTTCTTTCATTCTCATTTGCAAATCAGCTTGTTCTTCTTGTAGAACCTCAACTGATGATTGATATTCTTTGATCTTTTTACTAAACATATGAATCTTCTGCTCATCTTTAGCCATCCGCAAAGCGACTGTGTGCAGTTTATCATACGCGAGTTTCGCTTCTCTTTTGATAATTTTTGTAGCTTGTTGAGATTTTCGTAGTGCTGCTGCCAGTCTTTGATTTTGTGATTTTTCTTTCTGCCACCATAATAATGTATGGGACAGTTTTTCGGAAACTAAGCTCAACTGTGATTGCAATTCTATGCACTGATCCGTTTGATCGTCCTTGTCTATATTTTGCATTTCCTATAAGTTGAATATAGTACACTCTTTTAAACAACAATTGTAAATAACGTACTAAAACTTGAAAGACTGAAGACAACTCTTCGCGGCATTGTCCAAGACTCTCACTCAAGGTTTGAATAAATGTTTCCTTATCGTTATATTGATCTTGAAGTAGTTGTAATTCTTGCAGCATTTTAGCATGCTCAACCTTAAAATTCAAAGGCAAAATTTATACTTCATTCGAAGCAATAAAATAAGTGTTGGATTACCTCTAAACTATTGTATAAAACATGGTATTTAGATAAACGCATTTCGTACATTTCCAAATCTTGATGATTGAAAAATAGCGCCTCCTCCAAACGCGTATTCTCATCAATTAATTTTTGTGTAGCAACTGATAAGTCCTCACATTGCCTAATGTAAATATGCATTTTCTCATCCGTCTCGGATAATAATTCTATTAAATTGTTGCATATATTTAGTTGTTCATCAAGCTAAAATAGTAAAATAGTAGTAAATGACATATCCCTAAATCCACAGATAACAAACATTCATGCATCTCTAAATATGTAAACATAGTACAACAAAACACACTATTAAATCAAACTTATGTATTCAGCAGGAATATTTTAAAACGTAAGCCCATGCGCAAAGCCAATCAACTTTAAATAACAAAATCATTAAAACTACAATAAATAAAATAAATACATAATGCTAGTATTAAAAGTACATAAACTACTGCAATAATAAAGAAAAATGCATCCATCACACTTCGTGCACGCCTTTGCTATGAGAAGCAGTTTTCGTTGTTGATTGTGAGTTATGATTTGCAGAATTTGTATCATGCGATGAGGTAAACCATCGAGTGGCCCAACTAAAACCTACATCAGATTGACTTTTATGTTGGAGTTCCTCCAATTGCTGCTTAGCCTGAATTAGCGCATCCTGAAGGTTTTTAATTGTTGTCTTTTGATCTATTACCTACAAATTCATTCACACATCACACGAATTCATCATACGAATATTCAAATTTAGATCAAAATACCTCTTGCTTAAATTTCTCCTCAGAACCTTTCATTGTATCCATAGATTCACAATAAATATCCACCTAATTTTATGAATAAGTTTAATCACCCAGTTACGCAACACGAAACAAAGCGAATATACTTACAGCTTGTTGTAAATTATTTGCTCTCTGCTTTTCAACACTCAAATTGGTGTTCAGTGTTTCAATAAGTTCATTCAAATTGACAATTTCTTGCTCACGACCTTTTCGTGCATTTTCAACTTCACTATCTTTTGTCCGCCATGCCTATTAACATTGACATAGAAATAAACAAGTCTCTAATGTAATTCATAGAACTTACTATCGATAATTCATTTTCAAGCTCCAGAATTCTCGCTTTATCCTTTTTACATTGGCTTTCCGTCTAAAAATAGTATTCATTTATAAATTCTAAGTGGTTAGATCTGTCCAAATATTGATACTTACTGCCATCATTTTGCTAACACTTGCGTGTAATCCATGTACCACTTCTTCCAATTTGCCTTCTTCTGCCTTCAATGATGAAGGTGCAGTACCATCAGATTCGGAATCAAGGGATGACTCAGGAGAAATTTTACAACATATCGTCTGGCACTCCTTGGCTGCCGTATCAATGGTACATACATTGCAATCCATTGCAGATACCTTTTCGGTATTGCATGTAGCATTTGAGAATGTTTTTGTTAAGCTTGGCTGTTTTGCATCACGACACGGGCAGGTCCCGTGCTCCTAAAAATAATTTTATTACATAATACTTACAATTTCACACCTAACGCAATTAGACTTTGAATGACTAATGCTTCTACGTAAGTACCTCTTTAAACACTTGCTCCATACACGCAATTCTTTTGGCACAGTCCGATTGTATATCAAATATTAACTGCTGTTGGTTTAACTTTTCCGCTTCTAACTGGAGTACTTTCTGAAGACTCTCTTTGCAGCATGATTCCAATTGTTCCTTCTCATTCAACTACAATCATAAACTCATTATTACTAGATGACAATTCATCATATCGCTTTAAAAACGTATTACACATTGCGCAGTGCGTTCTTCCAAGCATTCCAATTCTGATGTTGCACTTCTTACTGCAAAGCGCAACTCGCTGTTTTCCAATTCAACTGATTGCAACTAATAAGCAAGCCAACTCATTATTATAAACTCATGCAAATGATTGTTATTGGGAAAATTCAAAATGATAACAAATATAATGCAAACATACCTGAGCTTTCACCAATTCCTCGTTCTGAAAAACAGTGCTATTATTAATATAAAATAAAGCAATTAAACCCAAAGTAAAAAGTAATAAACAAACTGTACAATATTTTTCGAGACGTTATACTTGAGCAATTACAATTTAGGTACATGTGATTAGGATTAGACAAACAACAGTTGAAGAATGACGACGATAATTTATGCATTTCGTTTCATTTCGAAACTATCACAAAGATGTAGCCAATTTATATTCTTTTGGTGCGTTTTCTTAGGATTAAAGGAACCCGAAGTACTGACTAACGAAGAGGAATCGAATCTTGGCGAATGCTTCAATATTGTTCTGGTTACACTCGATTTAAGTTTGTGTTTTTCGCGATCTCGCTCGTCCGAATATAGACATTGCGCATATCCAAAGACTCCTACAGCTGGAGTCATATTCTTGGGTAATTTACAAGGTGGTAATGCATTACTCGCAGTCTTTGCACAGGAAACCGGAATACGAGACATACACTTTTGCTGCTTATTGCATTTAATAATGCTCTCAAATCTGGTCTTAATATCGGACGGGATGTCACAATGCTCGACTGGACTAAATGAAAAATGCACTTTCTTCTCGGCATACTCTGTGCATCTTCTTTCGCAAGATCTAAAGCAACCTTTTTGTGCCACATTAGTGGAAGCTTTAGATTTGGTTATTCTTTCCTTGCGCTTTAACAATCTTTTGCGCTGTTGCGTCTCAACTATTTGAGGTGCATAAGTTGAAGACGAATCCGTTCGAGATGACTTGGACGATTTGGGCCTGTTCGACATTGTTGTTCTCCACGGTGGATCACGTAATCTGGTAAAGGGTGGTGGTATAGGTGATTTCTTTGTAACCGTATTCTCTTTCTGTTCAGCTTCCTTCAACACACGATTCCTATGTTTATTCGCAAATTTCACTTCCCGTTCAAAGGGATTGTCATTTTTTGTGTGCACCGTTAAAATGGTCATGTCCTTACAACATTCTGGATCATCGGAGCAGCAGCTTTTCGACGTTTCTGCTGTTGAATCAGTTTTAATGATTTGATCTTCAAGGTCCTTTAAGAACTGGGTGCCAATAAACGAATTACTCGGTTTATTACTCTGAGATTTTACTGTAGTATACGTCGCGTCAGATTTGATGCTATCATCACTGTTTGAATCACAACAGCCGGGAAATTTAGCACAATTTTGTTTTGATGGCGCATATTGATTGGCACCTCGATTATTGTTAGCAGGCATTGAGCAAGCACAATTTCGTTCAGATGGACTAGGATAACTTGATGTTTGACCTTTCCATCGTTTTGAATCTTCGGAAAACGTGTGAGTTTTCTTTTTCTCATGGGAGCAGCACGATAACGCTTGTGATGGCCCGCAACAGGCGTTCGGAGGAGTAACATAGGAACGAGGTATGTAAAATTCTTCTTGATAATCCTCATAGTCGGTATCTGAGACCTTAATCTTTTTCTTTTTCCGCTTTACACCTCTCTTTCCCTTTACCTTCTCACTGAACACTACTGTCCTGTATAAATCGGAATCATAATTATCCGAGTGATAAGGTACTCTTCGCATGGCCCCAAATGTTTCCAACAAATCAGCATCTTCCATGACACTATCAACATTTTTCTTTGTAATTCTAGTGTCAGGAATTAAATTGCACTCGCACCCTTTACTCTTGGGTTTCTTTGCAGGTGGTGGCAGTTTTTCCGCCACAAAATGTCTATAAGGCCTTTCCAATATTTGACTCAGGTTAACAACGCCCGAATCATACGGATACGACCTTGGACCAGCTGGTTTTCGCCTGTGAAAGCGTGGATCGTCGTAAATGGAACCTGTATTTCGTGATAGACATGGTGGCATTATATCCGCAAATGTAGAACATGGCGACTTGAAAAACGGTGCTGCACAAGTCGGTTGAGTTTCACGCTTGAAGAAGACAGCACCACTATGATTATCGTTTGTGTCGCATGATGCATCCCTTGTATTTGTATTTGCAGTCTGCATTTGGCTATCACGTTTACCAATAACAACTGGTGCATGCTCTTTTATTATTACTTCTTCTATTATCGTCGACGCCGAGAAAGTTGAGCTTTGAACGGATATTGAGCGCGTGCTGACACAGCATTGTATGTGCGCATTGCATGTATCACGTGTTTGAATCTTCTTTGACATAATTTCGTTCTCTACAGATTCTTGCACTTTTCCTTGTGCACAAGGTGTTGCTTGCGGCACGCAAGGCACAACTTGTTGTACACAGGGCACTTGTTGGAGCATTACTTGACCACATCCTCCTTGCGTTGCCATATAAACAGGCATTGGAATAAAAACTGGCATGTTGCATGTAGGTTTGGCTAGAAAACTCTTGTAAACGTTATCGCACGCATTGCGCATACGCTGAATTAGGCAATGCGTTTCCAATGAGATGCACTCCCGATTCAAAGTATTCCCACCAGGTGATTTATTCATGTTACCACATGTCTACAAAAATAATGTGTTGAATAAGGCGTTCTAGAAAAATGAACTGTCAAAGTTGATTTAATTCGGCAAATTGAAACTTGAAGTAAAATAGAATTTGTTTAAATCGTACAAATGGACACGAAACAAACTAAACACTTTCTTGGCTGCTTTTACAAGTAACAAAAGTTTGCGCACTATCTGTCATAGAAGGTTTCGGTTGTTTTGTTATGGTAAAAATATTCGTTCTCGGTCTCTGTGGCTCTTGAGTATCCGTATTGCGCGATTTATTATCCACAACCAATGTAGCTGCAGTCAATTTGAGTTGTTGCTTTGATGGATGACTGTGTACTACTTTTCCCATACCTTCATACGCGTCAGACTTATTAGAAGCAGATTTCAACTTTTCTGGTTTCTCATCTTGAAGCAATTTTTGTACGCTATCGTGATTAATACTCGGTATAGATGCTAGCGACGATTGTATATCAATATCGCGTATTTCACGCAGTCTTGCTGTTTCAAACTCGTGCACAATTCTCCGTTTGTGATAATTCACGTGTAGAACATTACCATCGTAATTCTGATTAACATGATCATGCTCTTCGCACACAAATATCACAAAGTGATTGTTATAGTCTCGGTACATTTCAATATTGCGATGCTCCTTAAATGGGCACTCAAAACGCAGCTTATCGCTAATCGTGGATGAATTATTGCTAAATGACAAGGAGGGGAATTTGTCAGGAGGTGGTTTTATAACGGACACGGCTTTCTAGAACAGTGGAGGTTATTGGGAACGACCCGGAATTGCTTGAGTATTCGAATCGTTTACCTCAGCTTTCAGCCCCTTGATTTCTTTGCGCAGCTCCTTAATGATATCGTCCTTAAAGTGTGTTTGCTGATCAGCTTTGCGACACTGTTCCTCAAGAACGAACACATCACGTTTCAATTGCAAGATTGCATCGTGTTTATCCGCCACTTCCGCGGTGAGCGCGCCCCGCATGTCCAACATCGACTGCAATAATTCATTCAAATTTATTAAGTGCTTAAGGGTTGCAATTCAAATTTTAATACAAATTCAAATTTGGGCATTAGTTACTGCCTAGGGATTAAGGTGAGTTAGTGCGATTAAAATTTGAATGAAACATTGCTATGGACTTTTGTAATTTCCGATTTAAATGCTAATGCAACGTTAAAAGGTAAACCAAAAGCAAACGGTTCACTCACCTGCTTTATTTCTTCACATTTGTGGCAATTTTTAGCCAGGTCTTCCTTGTTCCCCATTAGCTGACGTTGGAGTGCTTTAATATCACTGAAATGTTGAATGATTCGTTGATGTATTCACTTAAGTCATCTCAAAGAACTTACTTATCCCTCTTGTTAAGCTCCATCTGCACCTGTAAACAACAATTACTATTAATACATAACTCGGAATATGAACCTGATCAAATTAAATAAAAAACCGCACGAAATTAATAAGAAAAACGCGTAAATTGACGGACTTTGAGATCTTTTATTGATAATCAATCAGTTGATTTCTTGGCTTTGCTACACTTGCATTTATTACGTGTTTTCGTTGACAGCTTCAAATCCCTACAATAGTAAGGATCTGCCTCATTTTCGCTCGTATAGGGTGATTCCAACTTGTACTTCCTATTTTGATATAATGTCTTTGAGAACATTTCCCACTTTACCTGCTCAGTGTAGTTCATCCCATTCACATTGGACTTCCGAGGCGGAGGATATTTGCTGTGACTGTGGCTAGAAAAACAACAAATGCATGAAACTGCGCACACGCACAACCATCGCGTAGATAATTAGTATGGTTGAATAGAAATTACTTGACGAGTGCTTCGATGTCGTCAATGCACACCGTGCGCAATTTTAGCCCGTTGGTATTCCATGTTTGATGCTGCACCGAGTTCTTAATAAACTCCAGTAGTACGGTAATATCGTCCTGCATAGCGTCCACATACTGAAATGCAATTGATAAATCCTTGTAGCCGTTCATCACCTAAAATGGTAATCGATTAACAATCAATATACGCATTGAATATCTATATTTAGAAAAATAATTACCGTTGAGTTTTTCGCATTCGCAATAATTATAAACAACAAGCACAAACACCAGCACTCCCGAAGCGTATGTATGGATATTAACAGCAAAAATAAGCATTTGTTAGCATTGGTCGTACAATTAAAAGTTTGCCCCAGTGAATTCATTTACCTCAGCTGTGTGCTTTGAGCTCTGCTTTAATTTCTCCTCCAGCGCCATAACTCGCTCGGTCGCCTCCTGCTCCAATTCCTCTACGGCGCTGACCAGCATCTCATTCTGCTCATTTAGGTCGCGTATCCAATCTTGTTGCAAAGAAACTTTTGCCTAAACGGAAATCGAATAAACAAACCAATAAGTGTGACATGTTGGTGGCCTATAGTGGGGTGTAACTTTATGAATTTGGAGCGCGCTGATTTACCAGTAAGCCGCAATCACCGGAGCCTTCATTATCAATGATGCGGATCTTATTCTCGTACAGCTGGCGGAACTCGTGTACGATACTTAACGTCCGGTTGGGATTGCTAGAGCTTGTGGCACTGCCAGCGGTTGTAATACATTTATTCATGATTCACGTTTGCGCATGTACGCTCCTTCCAGATACACTTTAGAAATTAAGTCACGCAACACATATGGCACATTTGCACTGATATACCACGGTTTGGATAGCGTGCGGGAACCACGTCGAGATGCAAAACTGGCGTGCTGAAGAACGTCGTCGTCGTCGTCCTACATGAGGGAGGCACGGAATGCGTTTTCTTGGCCCGTCAAAAAAATCGCCGAAACATCGATTCGAAATGGATTGCGTCTACGTCTTATTGTTTGAACGCGTCGCGTTTTGTTTAGGCCACGGCCACTTTGATTTTATTGGGACACTGTGCTGTACACACCTCGGCACGCGTGATCAATCAACTCTGTACGCACACTGTGATTTTATATAAATGGTCATATTTCACCTGCGGACGCGCACGCATACGAATGCCGGTGTTTACCATGAACAAAATGGAAAGTAATTGGCTGCACTGCCGTCTTCAGCGACGGATTTCAACTCAAGTACAGGGCCGGTGAGTTTATTAAAGAACAGTTTCTCTTGTTGGTGCATAAATGCAGGCGGCTAAATATAGCTGGATACCGTGAAACATGCATCTCGTACGCTCGCGGAGAACCTTTATAGCATCGCGTAGTAGAAGGTAGACTTTTCTCAATTGAATTTTCGCCCAAACGAACACTTTAAATAGTTGGAATGCTTCAAAAGTTTACTCAACTCCGGCGAACGGATGTGCAGTTTCTTTGACGGTGATGTGCGTTTGTTTTTAGAACGAAGTAGAACTTTTCAAAATGCTATATCGGAAGCGAATACACGTCGCGAGGTATTATTACTCAATATTTGTTATCAGCGGTGGGAAAACGTGTAAACAGAAATGTTGATAAGCTCGCGAATGATGTATATACACTCACTGTTACGGTAATTTCCTCCGACTGAATGAAGTACACATTTTATGATAGACATAAATTAGTTTGTGCACTTCATTAAGTGAACTAAGCTTAAGTCTCAATTAGTTTGCTTCATACACCTGCTCAAAAGTTTATTTGAAGGATGTGGTGAAATGTTTGAAGATTTCAATTGTTTGGTGAAATTTTTTAATGTGTTGACAGTGTTTTAGGCGCGTAAAGTTTGAAATACTTCGGTATTTCATATGCTTAATATCTCCCGCACATGTCACATTTAAAATGTGGTAATTTATTCATGCGTAATGTATAGGTAAATTCGTTTTAGATACAGGGTGTGGCAAAAAGCAAAGTTTTATTTTGAGGGGAAATTTCAGTTCTCAAGTTGGAAGAAATTTTTTCTTGAATTAGAGTTATGCATGTTTTGTCTGAGGTGGTTTTAAAAATAGCCATATTCTGCTTCAAGTTACTTGCATTCCTTACTGATTTGAGGCACTTAGTTTTTGTCTCTTAATTAATAGCAGTTGATATTGAAGTGAAAACAATCCTTTTGGGTAGAGATCTTCTCATAATTTGGAGTATATTATCTCGTGTAGAACATCAACCCTTATTTCATTGAAAAGAGAAATCTGGTAGTTATCTACAATTTTAAGGGGTGTTTATGCATGATCCAGAATTCCTTATCCAAAGTCGATCCTTAAGGAACATAGTCGGAGAACCCCTGGTAGGATCAAAACCTTGCTTTATTACAGTTATTGAAGGACTTCTCTGGACCTGCGAGGAGGGAGTAATCTCAATATCACGGTTTGTTGCCTAAGAAAATCTGCAAAACTTAAGACATTTTGCAAAAAATAAGACAATCCACACATAAATATTCTGCGATATCTGTTTTGGAACTACTTGTAAACAATTTCCTTTTCGAGTACTGTTGTTTAAATTTACACTTTCAAAAATATATATAAATTTTACAACACCCTGTATAAATTTGAGAAAAATATTTGGCTGATAATTAAAAAATATTCAACAAACTTATACAATGGAATGGATAATAAATAATATGACGTGAAAGATTCTATACTCGTCAACATTCCAAATATAAGACGCAATTACCATTTATTGGAAAATTATTTACGTAAATCATAATGGAAGATATGATACAAAAGACGCTTAATAATGTTTAATTACGTTTAATTGTGCGTTAATAGTATAACTCGAATCTTCATATTAAAATAATAATCAATTCTGAAATGTTTTACAAACTTACGAACATTCAACGTTTTCAATATTTCCATTAATCAAATATTCACGGATTTGATTTATTCAACGCAATAAACATAATTATATATTTGTTTATTAAGAATTGTTGATAACAATTAGTGGGATCATTAATCTTACTCCACCTTTTAAAAAGTAACATCAAATTAAATCCATTTATAAATGTAGGCAATTTATTATACTTAACTTTTTTTTACGTATAGCGACATCTTTGTGAATATTTTTAAACTGGCTGATAATATAGAAACCTGTATAAAGTTTGGAATATTTAAAAGTTTTATATTTCCAAAGCTGTAAATCTTTTGTTTTTTATAATCTTCAATACTTTTATTAATCCTCACTGCCTGCCAAAATTGATGATGGAAAAGGTCGAGCTTGTGTGATGTAAATTTTTTGTAATTATTAAATAGTTTATGCATAATAGGTTGGCTAACATTTAACAACAAATGCAAATATAATGCAATTAAGCTCGTTTGCGGATAATTACGTGCAAAATGTTAAGCAAATGATGGTGACGTGCTAATCGTTGGCGATTAATCCGTGCGAACGAATTGAAATGTGAGAAAAATTCGGTCAAGTGCGTTCATCGCTTCTCAATCATGCGCTTCGCTGTGTGTGTTTGCGTATGCGTTGGATGCTCATGAAGAACGAGCATAATAATGGTGCGCCGCATGAAGCACGTTTTCTAATATCATCTCGATTGAATTACGAACGCCTCGAACGTATCGAACGTGCAACTCATTGTGTGTTCGCTCTTGCAGGGCTGCATGCGCCGCGAGTGCAAAATCGACAATACGAAACACAATTTACGATGTAATATTTAATTACACTGTACATGCAAAACGAGTGAATAAATGATTTAAATCGTCGGAATAATAGGATAGCACATTATGCAATCGACAACAGGATTTTCAAGAATTGTTCGAAGAAATCGCTTCGCATAAAAAATCGCTTTATTATTCAGCTAAATGTTAAATTTAGACTAAAATCCAATTCGTGGCAGCGCCGAAAACGGAATATATGAATTTAATACGTGAGAAGTTTGCCGTTGCAAAACAAGACGTATTAATTGGAAACCGATTCTCGACGCTCGGGCTTAGCGCATTAAAATTCGCCTAAATGATTGGTTAATTGCAACATGGACGCTAATTAAGGCCAGTGTCATCTATCACTGCTCGCGCATTCGATAATTATTGAATAATATCTCCATGTGCAATAATGGGATTCAATTGTTTTTCGTTGTTTACACGATCGTCTAACGTATGTAAATTAAATTATTGCTTGTTGCATGTGTCTCCGCCGCATTTTACGTATGATTAAACAATATAGTCGAAGAAGAAGCAGCAGATTTGCGCGAGACGCGCGCAAGTGAAAGTTTTAGAGGGACAAGGTCGACGCCAAAAAGCACCTGCTGCTTCTTAATGCGCGTGCTCATTAATATTACGACTATCATTATAGGTTAGGTTAGGTAGTTTTTCGTCCACGATAATAATGTCAGACGTCTATGGAAAAAAAGAGAAGAGTTAATTATTATATCGAAATATTTCACATGTGATTCGGGCCTAAATCGTCTTCAATTTTTATGTAAATGGCGTATCGAAGCGCTTAAAGGTCTCCGGCGATAATTTTAACACTGACGTGATAATTCGTGCGTCCATTCACGTAATTCATATGCATGATGCGTTCTCGGTAATAATACACGCATGCGAACCAAAGGCATATTAGTTGCAATATAATGTAGCGTGGCATAAAGTAGCAAGAAATCACGATGAAGTCTTCATATCTGCTACAAAACGCGCGCGCGCGCATGAAATAAATGTGTGCGGCACGTTTCCACTCGAGACATCACATAAAAACAATGAATTTCAGTTTGACGAATGTCTATCCTTGACTGAATTTTCTGTTGTTATTCATTCGAATCGAGTTTGGATTACAGCGCGATTTAGCGCGTCTGCTCCCCGCATCTAATGCTAAATATTATTGCTAGTAAATTATGTGTTCACAACTATTGCGTAAATGTAGTACGAGAGTCTCTTCTATCTATCTGTGCCAGATGAGATGATGATAAAGTGCATTTACAGTAGCACGAGCGATAGTTGTTTTCGCTCAATGTTGCAATGAAGAAATTAAATGTCAATTGTGCACAATTCAATTTCAAATTCGAATTGTAGGAGATAAAAATACAATAACAACAGCGACAATAACAGCTACGACATAATGCAACATCAGAATTCATCATCGCACTTGCATTTTATGTTGTATTCGAGTTTGTGTTCTTTGCACGAATGTGCAAATGCAATGCAAATATCCACTTTGCAAATCAAACGACGCCGCACTCGTTCATTATATTATTATCTGCATTGTCTATTAATTCAATTACTTATTTGCTACTTCTAACACGTTTCAATCAGCGTACTTAAGTCAGTACTTACTGACTGAACTTAAGTCAATAAAATGGCACTTTTTCAGCATGAAAATGTCAACATTATAATGCCATTTTCCTCATCATCTTGTGCTGGTGCATTTATATAATGATACTTTCTTTGACATTTTTCCATAACAAACGTCGAATGTAATATGAATAAAATTTCTCTTTGTTTTAATAAACATTGTTGACGCATTAGAAACGCCGACCGACGTTGGTTGAGCCGCAAATGCATAATGAAAATAATGCAAATGTGCTTCGCATCGTTGTTTACGTTTCGCAGTTTATAGAATTTCTCCTCGAAAAGAGCAAATTTACACTACGCTAAGGACGAACAATTACATTTTTAAAGTTAGGTTAGGTTAACATTTCAAGCGAGCGACTACTTAACGTGTTCAACAACAATGGAACAACACTTTAACTAAAGCGTATATATAAATCATTTAGACACCTTGTAATTTGAGAGTAATGTACGCTAATTGTATTTAAATTATGGGGTTATTAAACGAAATGAAGATGATGATTATGGTTAACACTCGAGGTTGTCGGTGCTGGTGTGTGTATTATAAAGTATAACATTGAAATTGCATCCTCATGCGTCAAATTTGATCACCCTTGTGTGGATTTTAATTGCTTACTAAGCCACTTTTCTAAATGGAATTTCCGATCCATTAATTGCGCGCTCTTGAAAGGCTAATTAAGTGTGGCAATGAAATGGAAGATTCAATAAAACTTTGCCTTTAACGAAGTCCAAGAGCAATCTGAAACATCATTGTGAAATATATAATTAATTAGCTTCGCTTCTTTTTCAAAATAAAGTTCAAATTATGCATTCGAAAATGTTCGACTGCGTTAGAACGGTTCGAATCTGGGTCAATACATTTTCAATTGGATTATTTATAATTTACGCGAGTCAAATCCGCTTCGAGTGTTTATCTCTTTTCGATTCGGACGTCATTGTTGTGCAAATGAAAGAAAGCACTTTTGCTTTAAGCATTCCAAGCCCCCCATCGACTAAGAAAATAACATAATTAATCGACATTCAATCATAGCATAATAATAAAATGCTTATGCAACATGTGCTTATTCTACTTTTCGTTCGCTTTTATATTATTAACCTGTTAGTCAGCTGTTGCTTGTTGTCATTTATTCGTTCTTGTTTCCTTTTCTGTCTTGGATTTCCTTTTGCAAAGTGCACACTTCATTTATGAATCGCTTTTACGTGGTATTTGATATGAATCAATAGCGAACGCGCGTTGTAAATTTCCTGCAATAGAACGTAAATTAGTGTAAATAATTCCTATATTAATTACTACATGTTTTAAAATTAGTATGCTGCTTGATTTATGAGTCATTTATTGATCTAGAAATAGTGAATATCAAGAGTCAAGCAATATGTAGTAAAATATACGAGTCTTTTATGGCATTTCCAATGCCTTTAACATTTGATATTCAATTGCACAGCATGTCAGGTCGTTTACTGATCATCTCTCCCTTGAATTGCACCTATCTACCTACTTACTGTGTGAGTTATCATCACGCATCTTCGCCGATACTAATTAAGAACATTACCATTAAGGTCCATCATCTTCCACTGTTTACCATGCATTTATCCGCGACGTGTCGGTGAAGTTCTAGAAGCAAATCGCAATTAGAATTTAAATTAGATAACACGATACTTGACGATTACCGTCGAGGTCGTTCATTCCACGCTTCTGCCTCAGTTTGCAATTTATTCGTGCTATTTCTACGTCTTCTTCTTCTTCTTCTTCTTCTTTGCATTTTATTTCACACTCGCTTCTGTGCCAGTAAAAACATAGATTTTATATCATAATCTTTGTAGCAAAGTGAATTCTCAAGAAGCAATTGTTCGATTGTCTGCGAAGCGATAAATTGCCAACTGCAATTAATCAAGCTAATTAATATTAAAATAATGGTTTGTTTATAGTCATTTCGCCAGGGTTCTGTATTGGAATACAAATGTTCAATGACAATGAACAGAACAATGATGCACGTGACGTAATCGAACGTTTTTTCGTCTTTGCTTGTAAACTTGCGACATCCAGCCATTCGTGTGTCACTCATTAGCAAATATAATCCGGCGATGTCGTCTCAGCACGATTGTGTCGTTTCGGTGGCTCTCATTCACAAGAAGTGATTTGCAATGCAAATGATCAGGTCACCAGTGTCACACTGAGATTTCATCCACCAGCGCGAGCAGCGCGTTTGATTCCGCATTTTTGCGGCTCGCACGTTGCTCTTCCTCATTGGCGATCGATCAATTTCCACCTCAAGATAAACATGACATAAGTAAGATAGGCATTCTATGCGTATAAATTCGACGCCGCGAGTCGCTTAACAGTTTTACAATAATAATTCGTGCGCGTTGTTTCGAATCCTGTTAGTTCGACTCGCAGCATCAGCCCACAGCATTTTATTATTTATTCGTGGCATTCGAAAAGCGATGTGTGTGACTTGCTGCTTCGCAATCTCGCACTCTGCGAAGGCAGTTTCCACTCTGCTTATCCGAAACACGGCACTGGCAAACAGGATGCGAAATGCAACAATCAGAATCGCAGGAATTTCCATTATTTAATGCTGCTCGTCATGTAATCTTATTAAAATAGCTAACGGAGTTTATTGTAATTATACGTTTGGGAAGCGTAATCTTTTTCACTTCTAATTTTATCTTCTCACTATCCTTATAACACTTATGTCAGGTGCTCGAATAAGAAATACATTTAACCTTTGAAGGGAGATGACATTTAAGTGAGGTTATGAGCATGCATCCCGTACGCACGCGTAAATTTGGGGTGCCGCTTTCAAAATGGAAGCGTAAATTTCGTAAAAGTATTAGCAAGATGATGAAAAGTGATTGGCGCAACGGTAGCAATTTTTGCATTTTGCACAATTTTATGGTCGGCTGGTTGGTGGTAGTCACGCTTCTTGGCCGATGGAGCACCTTATTGGTATCGGTGTCGTCCCAGCCGCGTGTCGCCGCACCACACACAATACAGGTGAGCACTGGCCTCCCCATTTTATATATAAATATAACTCTCACTCTTCATCTGATGGAATTTTAGTGTTCGGCTGACGTTCGGTTTGAGTGTTTGTTGGGTGCGCATTCGTTTGATTGTAACGTGTAGGAAGCTACAAAGTTACCAGGACGTTGGCGAGGAAGTTGCGCGCAAGACAAATAGCACACTAAAGGTAAGCAAAGCGAATTGCAAGTGAAAATCTTGCTCACACCGGAAAAATTTAGGCGTTTATCACCTGAAGGTATTTACCAATTTGCAACTTGCAGAATCAGAAAGGGAAAGTTTGTGTTTTTACAATTAAATCAATTACAATCAATCATGATAACAGTTAATGCCATGCCATGCTCGATTAAGACGTAATGCAAATCAGGTACTTTATCTGCCTGACTCAAACTTTAAAGACATAAAGATCGCGCGTGTCTCTAAAAACAACGCGTGCAAAACATATTATTATGTCATAATGGTAAAGACGCTACGCGTTTTTCGTCGCGTCTCTTTCTGCTTAAAATTTTATGTGCGCATTATGTAATCAACGTGTAAACATGCCACGAACGGCAAATTCAACTAGCGTCTGACACATAGCAAGTCAATAAAGTTGTACGCGCGCAATTGCAATGCGAATAAATATGTCGACGTCGTCGTCGTCCGAAAAACGTATGAGGGAAAAATTCAGCAAAAGCTATGAAACGAGTTTAGCAGAAATGAGAATGCGAATGCCAGTGCGCATTGTGTAAGGTGTTGATGTTTCCAAGTGGTTCGGAATAACTCTTGCAACAATATGTAAATGAAACCAATTGATATAATCTTGATGCTTGCTGGTATCTTGTGTGCGCGCAGGCGCTGAGAATTTCCAGTTTGGAAGCCAATTCAATAGTTGTTGTTGTTGTTGTTGCGCGTTCTCGTTTTTATTCGCGCGCTCATTTGGCTCTTTTCGTATGCGAAGCGTTCTTATTCTCATTCTCGTGCATTTTACGCCTTATGTGGTAACATGCTTGATGGCGCCTTCTGACTGATAGCATTCGGATTGCACCATAACCACTCGAATCACTTTTTCACTCCCCTAAATCACCGAATTCTGCAACAGCGTGTGTGCAATGCTAATGACCCTGATGATGATCATCATCATCATCATCATGATGACGAATAGCAAGCACGAAACATTTAAATATTTTCGTGTTGTTATTCATGCACGAATTTAATTACTGTTTGTCTACAACATTAATTGATTTGTAATTATTTCAGATGAAATTCGCGTGGCTGGTCGTTGTGGCTGTTGTCGTGGTCCTCTCCGAGCAAACAGCTGCCCAAAATCGCTCGAATCGACCGGGTCGTTTTCTCTCACTGCCGAATCCGCAAAAATGTGCCAATCGTAAGGACTATTTGTACATAATTTGACATTCAAAAGCGTCTAGTAACCCAAAACAAAACAACTTTAACATTTCGAACACTTGCCCTATGAGCTATTGCTCAACGCATCTTCATAATGCCAATTGCAACGGCGGCACACGCAGACCGAGACCGAGAAAAGAAATGAAGAAAACTTTCTAAACAATTTGCACGCCTGCCTGCCGCAATGCGAGCATGTGTGTGTGTTGTTGTTGCAACAATAGCTTAAACACATGCAATTACACGCTCCTTCGATATTTATTGGTCATTTTGCATTGTACTTTTCTCGCTTTTAATTGCGAATAACACGCACGGCACTAATGCGTTACCATTGTTTGTCCACAGGACCAAAGCAGTTCTTCTTCCGCGGTAAGAATTACTTCTACAGCGGTCATGTGCCCGAATTAGCGAGCAGAAAAGTGGACTGGCTCGATGGCAGAAACATTTGCCGCGAGTACTGCATGGATCTGGTGTCGCTCGAATCGCAGGAGAAGAACAACATGATCTTCAGACTGATCCAACAAAGTGAGTCTCGCGCGTCCGATGATTTATCATCATCGCTGCAATGCGCGCACGACGAGTGTTGCAATAAATTAATGCTTCTTCTAATTGAGGTCAATTAAAAATGCTGTTTGCTCCTTTGTTGCGCGCGCTGCGCTGCGAGCGGATTATTAGTATTGCATATTATTCGTCGAGTGCGCTTTATCTGCGCGCATTAATCGCACGGTGCGTTTCATCGCAAAATGCCACACGACGAATGTCGCAATCGTTTAAGTACTCAACGCTTCTTTCTCTCCGTTCGACAATTGATCGATACGAGCGTGTCATTAATAAACATGACGATGTCGTTTGGGATGTATTTCGAAAAAGTTAATTCAACGCTGATTGTTTTCTAGATGACGTTCCGTACATTTGGACTTCCGGCCGTCTGTGTGACTTTAAGGGATGCGAAGGACGTCCGGATTTGGAACCGAAGAATGTTTATGGATGGTTCTGGTCTGCGAACCGTGAAAAGATGGCGCCTACCAACCAGGTGCCCAATTCGTGGAACTACAATCCATGGTCCTCGACAGGACACAAGAAGCAGAGGCAGCCGGATAACGCAGAGTTTGATATTAACGGTACAACTGAGTCGTGCTTGTCCATTCTCAATAATGTGTATAACGATGGCATCGCGTGGCATGATGTGGCTTGCTATCACGAGAAGCCGTTCGTCTGCGAAGACAGCGAAGAGCTTCTGAATTACGTCGCTGCTACGAATCGTGGCATTCGATTGTAATGTAATGCAGCTGAGAGCGTCTGGGAAAGCAAGTGGATTAAGAGAATGCATACGAGTTGAAAAGAAAGATACGAAGCAAGTATTACTCAACCAGCAGCAACAACAAGCACAAAATGTGAACAACTGTGAATTTTTTATCATTAACGTAGTTATTTAATATCGCTCTCGTTCTTGTACAATATATGCTCTAAAGTAGGTTAATTAATGCGCATTTCGCTAAATCGATACACAAATTTTTAAATATGTTTTTGTATAAATGTATTTCTCCTTTTTATATTTATTTTAATTTTTTAGATATACGTTCAAAATTTAATAAAATATTACCTAATAGTTCCACTTCATTATTTCTCTTGATGCCTAGAATAAATCACAAGAAATATGTTAATTTATTTTAATGAATATTATTACCTAAATATTCTGAAAACAGATTAAAGTTTTATTATGAGTAATTAACTTATTACAAACTGTTTTTTTAAAACGCTTATGAAAAGTCCCTATTTAGCAGGGTGTTTAATCGTAGATTGTCTTTTATATTGAGCTCTATAGGATATTAGTAATTTAATACTAATTTATTGGTGTTGACAGCCAAAAATAATTAAATTTCATCACGAGTAGTGTTTATGTTTAAGATTTGAATTTTCACGAATTAAGAACAAATCCAACTTTATTTTACACAAATGTTAAAATTATTATAATAATTTACTACATTCAATAAGTGTTAATTTGACAACGACATATTTAAAATCACTTATAACTATATTTATTAATTTGAATGCGTTCTTTTGCGCGGAAAGCAAGCTATGCAACCAATCACACATTTTAAACTCACCTGGTGATTATCCAAGGTCAAACACGTCATTTCTATTAATGATATTTTTTATTTTGGATGCATTCATTTTAGAATCAACGATCAAAGTTAGCGCAAACTGCTCTCGATGGTAATTTCAAAATTATTTAAACTGACGAGTGTTGCAAAAATATCGGATAAATGTGTAGTCGTGTGAATGGATGTAGTTTTCTAGATCGTCGAGGAGGAGACGCGTTGCTGGTCCAGTACCATTGCCAAAACACGAGCATCTGAACAGTTAACAAGAAAACCAACAAGAGAGGATCAAGTGGTTGCTGGATAACACAATTGCTCTGTCAGGACGACGTTGTCAACATTCTGTATCTATCAACATGGTAAGGTTATAGTTAGTTCGTTGTTGTTGTTTTATTACGCGGAAGTAGATGCAGAAGTTTGTGCAGTTTCTCACGCAGCGACGATATGCTAATGAATCCACTGAATTGTTTTCGCAAAACACGTGTTTTCAGCACAAATTGAAGTTATCGCAGCGGGATAAAGTCAAAAAGTTCATATCATGCACGCAAACTGGAGAAAACACGGCAATCTATTGCTTGGCACAAAACGACTGGAAATTAGACCTAGCGAGCGACAACTACTTCCAGAACCCTGAGGTGTACTATCGCGAGGTGAAGTGCGTCGATAAGAAGAAGTTGGATGCACTCTTTGTGCGTTATCGCGATGGAAGCGATCACGATAAAATCACCGCTGACGGAGTGATGCAATTCCTCGATGATCTCGGTCTACCACCCGAGAGTAAACGCGTCTTAATTCTTGCATGGAAGTTCAAGGCGGCAACGCAATGTGAGTTTACGAGGAAGGAATTCATGGAGGGTATGATGGCATTAGATTGCGACGATGTTGATAAGCTGGCTAACAAATTAGCGCAATTGGAAGATGACTTAGAGAATTCACCACTCCTATTCAAAGACTTTTATCATTTTACATTCAATTACGCAAAGAATTCAACGCAGAAAGGATTGGATTTGGACGTTGCCATCTTCTACTGGAACATAATCTTAAAGAATAAGTTTAAATTTCTCTCACTGTGGTCAAAGTTTGTCCAGGTATATGCAACTATATTCAATTTTATCATTGCCAAATACTAAACTATCATTAAACAGGAACATCATCAAAAGACAATACCCCGCGATACGTGGAACCTGCTCTTAGACTTTGCCGGCCAAATTGCGGACGATCTCAGCAACCATGACGAAGAAGGTGCTTGGCCTGTGCTAATCGACGAATTCGTCATATGGGCGCAGATGGAGGTGAACAACGCCAATCTACCTGACAGCAGTAGTGCGACGATCAGCTAAATAGTAAAACGGTGTTGTTAAACGCAAGGCAACGAACTGTTAATGAGTGGCATTCAACCATAACCGCCATTGTTAATATAGTTTGAATTTAACGGGTTGGCATCTCATTGAACTTATATGCGAAGTCCTCATTTGATTTTCACGTAGTGGCATTATTAATCACGTCTAGTGAAGAGCAGCACTACCCGCAATATTAACAAGTTGGTTGTATTTCGAAGCGCATCGCGTGAGATGACACATAAACTCGTTGCGTCTTGTTAAACATTTTCTACTTATTGCAGTTGCGCAAATAGTGTTAAATGCTATTGTGATTAATGTGTGTGTGTGCATGATCGCGTCGGCGCGGTCATAGTGTAAATATGATGTACATGTTGGAGAAGTCTTTGACAAAGATTTAAAGAATTTTGTTGTATGTTGTTTATTAATAGTCCAAGAGCTTGTTTTTCTGTTCAGATTTTGAGACAATGATTGCATACTTTATAGAAAGAAGAGAAATATAACTAAAATAAATATTTCATTTCCTAAGTTAGCTGCTGCTTGATTACGTGAACGTTGGCAGGGCACATTTTCATCAACCTTCGAGTCTAGAAAGATATTCAAATAAAAGCGGATAAAAGATACCCACACGCTCTCTAATTACAGCAGAACCACAACGGCCCGCAGTTGCATCGGGCGCCGAATTCGTTAAAATCAAAGCACTACCTCTACGTCATTCGATTAGTTGTTAAGAGGCGGCAAAAAAATCAAAACGTAGTTAACATCATTGAAATAGAGAGATAATGCGAAAAATTTCCAAGGTAAATTTGTTAGTAACTCAGACTATTTGCACGTGCTCCACAGCAAAGGGGTATGACGATTTACTTTCGTTTGGCCGCTTCCTTCACGATTTTGGACTTGAGATGATCCTTGTACGTCAGAATATCGCCTTGCCATTTAGTTACCGTTCCCTTTTCGCACACCCAAATTTCTTCAGCCACCTGGTGGAAAGAGTTTTGCATTAAATCATTCGTAATAATGAGGTTAGGGTGGAACATACTTGACTAATAAGTCGGAAGTCGTGACTGACGAGCACCATGCCACCGTCGAAATCGTTAATGGCTTCTGCTAAGGCATCAATAGTTTCCATATCCAAGTGATTGGTAGGTTCGTCCAACAACAGCAAATGCGGCGTTTGCCATGCTAACCAAGCAAAGACAACCCGACACCTCTGACCGTCCGAAAGCTGACGAATTGGACACACTTGCTGCCGACCAGTCAAGCCATATCGGCCGATAATTTTACGCATTTCCTCGCGCTCCTTAACTGCGGGGAAGGCGCGCATCATATATTCCAGAGGCGATACGTCCAAATCGAGCAATTCGTGTAAATGCTGATGGTAACGCGCAATTCGCAAATGCGAATTTTTACGAATCATACCTTCGGTCGGCACCAGCTGTAAAATTTATGTCGTTAAAATATAGATACATTGATAACAGCAGTATGCACATACGTCTCCATATAACAATTTCAACAACGTGGATTTACCGGCACCGTTCGGCCCGACAAGTGCAAGTCGTGTATCGAGGTCAATACCAAATTCAAGGTTTTTGTAGATGAGCGGTGACGTGTCCGTGTAACGGAAGCTGACGTTTTGCACCATGATGACTGGTGGAGGAACTTTCCCACAGCTGGGAAAATAGAAGTTCAATATCTTGTCACTGACTACTTTCTCAGTAAGTCCAGCAGCGACCATTTTTGCAAGAGTTTTTTCCTTGCTTTGAGCCTGTCGTGCCAACTTGGCGGAACCGTGACCAAACCGCGCAATATAGTTCTTCATATGATTGATCTGGTCCTGTTCCCAGTTGTATTGTTTCATTTGGTTTTCGAGCAATTCCATACGTGTGCGCACGAATGCATCGTAGTTACCGGTGTAATACTTGAGACGCTTTTTATTCACATGTATGATGTTTGTGCAGACACCGTTAAGGAAATCCTAAAACCGCATAAAATTACTTTCTACTTTCTAATTATAGTGCAATGTTATTATACCTGTGAATGCGAAATTAGAACTAATATGCGTTTATAGTTTTTCAATTCTTCTTCTAACCATACACAAGCGTCCAAATCCAAGTGATTTGTTGGCTCATCCAAAAGCAGTAAATGTGGTTTAACATAAAGTGCTCTAGCAAGTGCAATACGCATGCGCCAGCCACCACTGAAGTCCTTAGTGGGCTTATTCTGCATTTCCTTGGTGAAACCAAGACCGTGCAAAATATTAGCACCACGCGCTTCCGCCGTATCAGCTGAAATTTCATCCAATCGATCGTAAATGTCCATGAGTTGTTCCTGCGACTCATCATCCTCACAGGCCACCAACTCTTCAACCATCTTCTCAAGCCGGACGCGCTCCTCGTCTACTTCCATTACGCATTGCAAAGCTGTCTTATCGGAAGCCGGCATTTCGCGTGTTAGATGGAATATGTCAATGTGATTAGGAATGGGAACCTCACGATTACCCAAAACAGCCAGAATGGTTGATTTTCCACTACCATTTAAACCCAATAGACCATAACGCCGACCACAATTCAACTCCAACAATGCATCTTGCAGCATTTCACAGCCATGAAAGGTAATGGAAAAATTCGCGATTTTAATATCCCTGGATTTTGGATGGACTGCCAGTGAGCCAGTGCATGCTCTGGCCTCGGCATTGAGACGTGCGTCTGCCTCTAGCTTAGCGCACAACGCTTCCTCTGGACTTAATGGTTCATTACTACCATTTGTTGCACCATTTGCTTTTGGTTCATCCTTAGTCGTTGGTTTCTTATTGCGAGCCTTTGCGGCTTCCTTCTTCTTCTGCTGCTCGCGTTTCTTTGCATCAGAAGGCATCCTACAACTAGATGCCCCGATTAACACTCACGAAAATAACCACTTACAGTATCAAATTACATATGTCATGCACCGTAAATAATAATGCACATAAATTTACCTGAATTAATCAAAATCAAACGATATTAAAACGAATAATCCTACGAGCACGTGCTGCACTTTATGTTAAATCCACTAGAAAGAATTTTGATTAGTACAAACTGGAACCGTGTGCTATAGACTAGTCCCAAGAATAAGTCTAAAGAGTGGAAATTTCATCAAAGTGGAATTCTACCAACCATCAGCACTTTTTCGCTCCGTCTTTTTCTTGATCACGTCGTGCGTAATTTTGTTTCTCAATAAAACCTTGAAATGCACCACCAACAGACGCTCACTATTCTAAATAAAATTACATATCTACAGTATTTCGCAATTGACTTATTTTTTACTATGACAATACTTCGTGATATAACGGAATTGTACGAACTTTAAGAACTTGATAATTTTTATGACTCTATAAATGTTTTAACTTAATATTGCCATAAAAAATAATATATAGATTCTGGTTTATTCCCATAAACACAAATTTATTATAATTTTAATTGCAATTTTATATAATTATTTAAAATTATATTAATAAAAGTTTTCTATAATTCACACGTACTGTAGAGGACGCTGCGAAGTTTACCGAAGAGGTTATAATAAGTTATAATGTGCTGTATATAACAGTATATAATCAGCTATGATATTTGGGTATTTGTTAGTACTCGCTACTAGAAGCTAGTTGATACAAAAAGTGCAACGCGTCCCTTCATTTAAATAAGTGCATGTTCATTGTTATTTGTTATAATGGCAGATAACGATGCCGACATCGATGATCAGTGGTTATACGGTGATGCACCAGATCATCCTCTAGCAGAAACTGAAAAACAAGACTTAGATTCAAATGCAGAGGATAAACTTCTGCAGGACAGTGATCCAGAGACCTCAGCACCTGGCGAAAATGAAGAAGTAAAGTTCAATTAGGTTTCTTTATGTTTTGTTATATTATATTTAATTTTCAGGCTCAACCTGATGAAGAATCAGCACCACTTAAAGATGACGTTGAAGAAGAACAATCCACTTCACATGGAATAGATGGAGATGATTCAGAAGAAAAAGTAAATGGTGAAAAAGCAGATCATGAAGCTACAGGCAATCACTTTGATGATGAAGATGATGAGGATGATGATGACAGTGATGATGATGTTAATGTTGTGATTGGTGATATCAAAACCAGTCCAACTTATGCACCACTAAATATTAAACGGGGAGCATTAATTACAACTGTAGGGGATAAGTCAAAACTTCAACAGGCCCAAACAGGGAAGTTTGCAGTTGATGAATTTGAGCAAATGGGAATGATCAATGGAGTGCCAGCAGGAGAATATAGTGTTGATTCAATCGAAGACAAACCATGGAGAAAACCTGGCGCTGACATCACTGATTATTTCAATTATGGATTTAATGAAGATACATGGAAAGCATATTGTGAAAGACAGAAAAGGTAATTATTTAATTATAGTGCTGACTTTACAACAACTCATGATGATTCCAATTTTACAGAATTAGAGTCAATGATTCAGGGGTTGGTCTTGGTCCCTTAAACGTAATTGGGATGCCACGTGGTCCCGTCACAATAATGAATGATAACAGCAAGTACTCTGGATCATTTGTGGGTGTACGTAAGGCAGGTCCACCACCAGGACGTCGAATGACTGGTGCAATCGATGTAATCGGCACAAATGCAATGCCTACGAAGATCGATGCTCCCAAAGAGAACATAATACAAGTGATGACTGCCGACCGCCGCGAATATAGCCGCAAACCGCCTGGTTTTCCCGATATGTCGATGCCGCCTCCACAGTCATTCGAAGAATTTCAGCCCGAGTTTGGATTTAATCCAGAACCAGAGCCATTTTACGGCGGTTATGAGCCAACACAAGACGTACAATGGGGTAAAAGATATTTTTGATAATGTTATTTTCTATACTAAACTGTAATTTAATTTCTCAGCAGCGAATAATGCTGCGTGGACACCAAATGAGATAAAATCACTTACACCCGGCCCTGGGCACCCGCTCCCCGTACCACTGCCACCTGTTAATCAACCACCACCGATAATACCGCCCATCATTCCTGGTCCGGGGCCCGTAATGCCGCCGAACGGGAACGATCGCAGTGTTGAACGCATAGAAGGGGGGTCGCCACCACGACGAGCAGATTCGCGAGAACGCGACCACGAAAGTAGAGCACGATCCGAAAAACCAAGGGAGCGCGATCGCGATCGGGAACGATCACATCGACGTGAACGCTCGAGGAGCCGTTCACGCAGGCACAAGTCGAGATCGAGAAGCCCGAGCCATCGCAGTCATCGTAAAAAGAAGTCACGGAGGCACGAAGACAGTGACTAACGCCTAATAGATAATAAGTTTCTAATGATAGGCCCGGATTAAAATATGTTTTATTAATATAACAGCAAGCGTGTTGCGAAAATGACATTTATTTTATATTTTCTTTTTCTTATTTCTATTGCGATTCTTTACATTGGTCACTTCGTAGAAATTGCTTCCAATCTTCTTGCGCTTGAGCGCACGTTCAGCGGCGCGTCGTTGCTTAGCAGTTAACTTCTTTTTAACTGGCTCCACCTTGAAATCCCCGCTGGTAGCTTCTGCAAACAGCTGCTCTTCATGATCAGACGCTTCAAGATCTGAATAAAAGTTGGATATATCTGAATCCGACTCTTCCTCAATCTCCGTATTTTGTGTTGTATCATTATCGGTTGTTTGTGATAAGGAGTCATCAATTGTTGATTCCGCATCAAATTCGTTGGCAGCAGTTTCCAATCCCTTTATTGGTTCCAATTTCTTTACGTCTTCGCCCTCATAACTCAAGCCTACACGAATCTTACTCAAATCTTGCACAACGTTCAGCTGATGGTCTTCTGATTCTTCCGCGTTCAACGGCTTTTCATATCCTGGCGGGCAAATGAAGAAGGGAAGTTTTCCTCGCTGCCAATCGTTCAAAACCATACGTGCAGTGATTGTTACATCCGGCTCGCCTTTCTTAAGTAGTTTTCCTGTACGTTGCGCTAATTTTTCCAGAAAATCAAGAGGAGAACTCCAAGAGTCCACCAGATATGTTTTACGAATGTATTCTGGTTTTACGCGTTCCAGCACGGCTTCGATATAATCTTCTGGATTATTTACAAGTTCAACACGAACAACACCTTTTAGTACTTTTTCAGTGTCGGTTTCTGCTGATGGATACACAACTCCAGGACAATCAATCAAGTAAATCCGCCGCATTAATGTTATGTACTGCCAAACTTTCGTTTCGCCAGCAATCGGTGCAACTTTGCATACTTTCTTGCTACGTAGCGTATTGATAATTGACGATTTACCCACATTTGGATAACCGATAAAACCAACAGAAATTTGCTTTTTATCAATGTGCAATTTGCCCAATTGTCTGAGCAAATTAATCAGACTACCCTTACCAAATGGATGCGTTAAACTGGCATGAAACGCAATTGTGGGGTATTCCTTATTGAGAAGACCAAGCCATCTTTGTGTTACCCACGTTGGAACTAAATCTACTTTGTTCAAGATAAAGATTAAATGTTTATGTGGTTTCTCTGTCTTTAAATATTTTTCTAAATGCGCCGACCGCGTTCCTAATGGATCACGTCCGTCTAGAATTTGTAACAAGACATCACTGCTATCAACAACTTTATACAATTCATTCCAGATGCGTTTTGACTGCCCTGCAGCCATAACCCAATCGCGTGGAAGGTCTTTAATACCCTCATTATCTCTCACAATATTAGTATCTTTCTCATCAGAGTATTCCTCAAGTTTTTTGCTTGCCATTTGACTGAGTTCTTCTAAGCCAGTACATTTGAGATTGGGGCGTTTGCGGTTCTTTTTGGGACCAAAAACACTCTCAAAACTTTCAGTGTCCAGCAAATGCACTCTTGCATTTTTTGCTTTTTCATTTAACAATGTAACAGGTAATGTTGTGGGTTTCATTACAACTTGAAAAGGATTCTTTATAGCTGCACCTAACTCTGTTTGAAACTTTTGCAAAGCATTCTGAGAGATGACGCGTGAATTGCCAAACCATTTTTGATTTGGTTCAACTCGTGCTTGTGTGCCTGAGTTATGCCAGCCCTGAAATGGAGCTGGGGTAAGAATTTTTCCAACCTTGTCACGTTTGGCGCGAAAGTTTCTGTACATTTGCAGTCGCTTAATTGTACCCTTCGTACGAGGCCGTGCAACTCCTTTGAGTCCTTCAGCAGATCGTTCAGGGTTCATAGAATGTCCTGAACGATTGAAGCCCTGTTTACGGGGGGCACCCGGTATGCTGCTAACTTTTGGCATTTTGCGTTATCTAAATTAGAGTTAAAGAGTTAACAACCCGAGGAAATTTAACAAAAATAAAGTGCTATTAATACAGTATATTAGGCTTACCTATAGCAGCTGTCTTTTATATTTAACTAATTATAACGAAAACACGTGTTTACAACTTTTCATAATAGTTCTCCGTATTTGACGTACCGAAAGTGACAAGTTCAAGTAATGTATACGCCGATTTGCAGGAAACCCGGTTATAATTTGAAATGATTATATAATAAAATATTCAATAACTTCAAAAAATCTATAACAAAGGATACATAACGCCAAAAGTTTTGTAAATTACTTGTAATAACAATTCAAATTATATTATTAAATGTTAAAAGTAGATTTAAATTCAAATGTTATCATTCGAATTTCTGTATATATGATCTTATTATAGTAATTGCAAACTTCGTGTTCTGTCGCTGGCACCTTCGACAACAATCGTTGAGTAATTATGGTGGTGGTTACTAACGGAACCTTTAACATTACATCGTAAATCTACCTAATTTTTCGTTTTTCTTACATTACTTCATGTCTCGAATAATAACTTGAATTTATTTACCAAACACGTACGGACGAGGGTAGTAGTTATCTAAACACGTGTTTGTGTCAACATTTGAAGCATTTATCAAAAAAAGTGATCGGTAGTCGTTGTGCATTTGTCATATATACCGCATTTTTGATTTGGACTATTATTACTAGCTTTGAGCGCTTAGTACTTGGCTCCTCGTGTTAATCATCAGCCAACAAGGTTAGTGCAGTACATGCGTCTAGCCTATAAGCGGTGCAAAGTGTAAACGTGTGTACGGTGTGTGTGTACGCTCCGGTTTTTTGGTGGAATTCGACGCGCCGAACGTGAGTCCGTTGGTTGCCTGAATTGCGCTCAGTCTTTCATGTGGAGGGACCATGGCTGCCGACCAGGAGCAATTTCATATTCTTCTGAATACGCTTTTATCAACTGATAATACCATCAGGACACAAGCCGAGGTGAGTAGATTTGATTGCCTATAATTCTTGTGCGTGCAATGCGCTTAACGTGTAAGCCGTAGTAAGCATTTAAACATCGAAAACATTGATCGCATGCGAACATGCGAAAAACGTGTACGGCAGACGCACGGCATGTGCAAGTGTTTCTGCTCGTATAGGTTGTCTGTGGCGCTAACGCATGGCATGGCAGAATGTTATAAATAAATGCGATGTCGAATCTGGATTTAATCACAAATGCGCAGAGCAAATTGTATATGACCTTATTGCACAAGGTGGTTATTACCAATCGGGTATGGCACGGCTTTCCCGCCACTTCTCGTTCGCCACCGCAACCCTAATTTTTAATTCATATTGTTTGCACGATGCTCTAAGACCTTAATAGGCCGGTTACTGCCTAGAGTCGGATTTCAAATAGTTTTATATCCTTGCGTTGCAACGTTGAATTATAATTGCTGTTATGAGTCACTGTTTTCAGCGGTCATGTACATTTTTTATTCTGTGCATTCCATGTGGCTAGGCGTCTTCTTTTATAGCCCCGGCAAGCATTATCTATTCCATATTTGACGCGCTGATTCATTGCATATTTAACAAAAATCATTCACCACTTATTTTGAATATTGATAACATATCGACTGTTTTCTCGCAGGAAACCTACGCAAATATCCCAATTGAAACAAAAGTTAGTCATTTGTTAACTGCAATTCACAATGGCTCGGTTGGAGAAGAAGCACGACAAATGTCAGCCGTCCTACTGCGACGTGTGTTCTCCAGTGAATTTGGAAATTTCTTCCCGAAACTCACCGTCGAGCAACAAGCCTCATTGAAGGAGCAGATTCTCATCGGGATTGGGCTGGAGCAAACCAATCAATTACGGCATAAAATGTGTGATGTCGCCGCCGAAGTTGCGCGCAATTTGATCGACGAGGACGGAAACAACCAATGGCCCGAATTTTTGCACGTAAGCATGCGTACGAGATCCACGTTAGCGCAGGTTATTAATACATTTGTTTGTAGTTTCTTTTCCAGTGCGCGAACTCGTCGAACTCGATGCTCAAGCAAGCCGCGCTGCAGATGTTTACATCAGTGCCGGGCGTATTCGGCAATCAGCAAACCAATTTCTTGGATCTGATTAAACAGATGCTGCAACAGAGTCTTGCGGCCGAGGAGCCATACGAGGTGCGCTTTCAGGCAGTGCGCGCAATTGGGGCGTTCATTCTTGTTCACGATAAAGAAACACAGGTGCTGAAGCACTTCAACGACCTGTTGCCCAGCATGCTTGAAGTGATCGCCATCAGCGTGCAAATGATGGATGACACGGTGCTGAAGGTGCTCATTGACATGGCTGAAAACACGCCAAAGTTCCTGCGGCCACAGCTCGCGAACATTTTCGAAATGTGCACGAAGCTGTTCGCCGAACCCAATATGTTAGATAGCTTGAGACAGTTGGCCTTGGAGGTATTATTAAGCACTTTTCGTATTTTTTCTATGCATCCGTTATATCAATATCTAAATCGTTTATAGACAATGGTTACACTTGCCGAGATGGCGCCAGCGATGGTGCGCAAAAACGCCGGCAAATATTTCGATCAATTGATCCCGATCGTCTTGCAAATGATGGCGGATCTCGAGGACGAGGAGAATTGGGCCGAGTCCGACGAACTTCTAGATGAAGACAACGATTGCAACAATGTAGTTGCCGAGGCTGCACTAGATCGGTTGGCGTGCGGTTTGGGTGGTAAGACCATTTTGCCTTTGGTTACGCAAAACATTCCCGCGATGTTGGGCAGTAGTGAATGGCAAAAGAGGCACGCAGCTCTAATGGCCCTGAGTGCCATCGGCGAAGGCTGCAATAAACAAATGGAGGGTATGCTTCCGCAGATTATGGAAGGTGTTCCGGGCGTCATGGAAGGAGTTTTGAGGTACTAGCATTGAATTTCATCAAACTTGAAATGTTATTTATTCGTGCTGTGTTTGCTTCTTTATCATAGATACTTGGAAGATCCACACCCACGTGTGCGATATGCCGCATGTAATGCAATAGGTCAAATGTCAACTGATTTTGCTCCTGTTTTTGAGAAGAAATTCCATGACAAAGTTATTCCGGCACTGTTGATGCTTCTCGACGATAATGCGAATCCACGTGTGCAGGCACACGCTGGCGCTGCACTCGTGAACTTCTCAGAGGACTGCCCCAAACATATTCTCACTGGTTATTTGGGAGGAATGATGGCAAAGCTGGAGAGCATTCTAACCGCAAAGTTCCATGAGCTTGTGGAGCGCGGTACTAAGTTAGTACTTGAGCAGGTGGTGACAACAATTGCCAGTGTGGCTGATACAGCCGAAAAAGAATTTATTGCCTACTATGATCGTTTAATGCCATGTCTTAAATATATTATTCAAAACGCCAACGAGGAAGAATATAAGCTGCTTAGAGGTAAAACCATCGAGTGCGTGTCGCTCATCGGTTTGGCCGTTGGATCGCAGAAATTCATGGCGGACGCCAGTCAAGTCATGGACTTGTTGTTGAAGACCCATGGTGAAGGTAACGAATTACCCGATGACGATCCGCAAACCAGTTATTTGATTTCGGCATGGTCGCGCATTTGCAAAGTACTTGGCAAGCAATTCCAGCAATATTTGCCATTGGTTATGGGTCCAGTAATGCGCACAGCTTCATTAAAGCCCGAAGTGGCTCTTCTAGATAATGACGAATTGCAAGATGTTGAGGGCGAAATCGATTGGCAATTTGTTTCATTGGGCGAGCAACAAAACTTCGGCATTCGTACTGCCGGATTGGAAGACAAGGCGTCTGCTTGCATGATGCTGGTTTGTTATGCAAGGGAGCTGAAAGAGGGCTTTGCCGATTATTCGGAGCAAGTTGTTAAATTGATGGTTCCGATGTTGAAATTTTACTTCCACGATGGAGTACGTTCAGCGGCTGCTGAATCACTACCATATCTGCTGCAATGCGCTACTGCTAATGGCCCGGCTTTTGTTCAGGGCATGTGGCAGTACATTGCACCCGAGTTACTCAAAGCCATGGACACTGAACCGGAGACTGATGTTCTATACGAAATTTTAGCATCTTTTGCTGGATGCGTTGAAGCGCTGGGATCGGGATGCTTGGATGAGCAATTGATGACCGAACTATTGCGTATTTTAGACAAACTGCTTAAAGAACACTTTGAACGCAGCCAAGACCGCCAAAAGAAGCACCTCGATGAAGACTATGATGAAGTAAGTCAAATTGCCCTAATTCATGTTTAATTGATATTCATTGATTATTGTGTTCTGTACAGGTTGTTGCCGAGCAATTAGAGGTTGAAGAAACTGGTGATATATATGTGCTTAGTAAAGTAGTGGATGTTGTGCACGCAATGTTTGTCACGCATAGAGAAAACTTTCTACCGTTCTTCGATCAACTGTGTCCGCACTTTGTAAATTTGTTGACGCCACAACGTCCATGGGCGGATCATCAATGGGGCATTTGTGTGTTCGATGACCTGATTGAATACACGGGACCAGCAAGTATCAAATATCAACAGTTCTTCCTCGAGCCGCTTGCTGTATATTTGAAAGACAAGCAATCAGAAGTGAGACAAGCCGCTGCCTATGGATGGGGCGTTCTGGCGCAATTCGGCGGTGAACAATACGTTGCTGAGCTGGCAAAAATTATACCTCATTTAGTAGAAATTATTAATGATCCCGAAAGTAAGGATGCGCGCAACATTAATCCGACTGAAAACGCCATTTCCGCTGTAACAAAAATTATGCGATATAATGCATCGGCTGTTAATCTCAACGAATTGCTTCCGGTTTGGTTCAGTTGGCTGCCTGTTGTAGAAGATGATGCCGAGGCGCCATACGTGTATGGATATTTATGTGAATTAATTGAACAGAATAATCAAATAATATTAGGTAAGGGCCAATGACTTTTTAAGTACATTGTTGTCGTTTAGTTAACAAATTGTATGATGATTATACTCAATTATGGTTTGATTTCAGGTGCTTCAAATGAAAATATTCCTCGAATAATATCGGTATTCGCCGAGGCATTCTATCGGGATGTGCTGGATCCAACGAAAGTTGAAGGCGTGCGCGTTCTGAACATTATTCGGCAAATTAAAATTCAAATTAACGATCATCTTTTCCAAGGATTACTGAACGCGTTGCGACCTGAATTACAACAAGCACTACACACAGCTTTGGACACACCAGCTCCCACAAATTAGCGAATCTTTTCGTATATTTTACAGTTTATGTTTACTATATTTTCGCATCTTAAATCAAGCCACACAAATTATAACAGCAGGAATCATTCACGGAGCGAACGAAGTGGGGAAGATTGTGAAAAGAGTCAAATGTTCACGAATGGGACAAAATGCCTTCAATCAAAGTAAAATTGGGCGTTTATCGAGTTCGTTCGACGCGCAAATGAGGCAGCAAATATATAGTGTTAAAATGAATGATGTAATATTGCCTTTGTGGGAATAATTGATTATCAATCTTTAAAGTACGTTACATATTGTTAATATATTACTAACGTACAGTGTTTGACTCTTGAACGATTTTATTATGAAATATGTATGATTCTTTATTTTCATACATTTTTGATTAAGTTATTAAGAAGAAAAATTGAATGTTAACTACTATGCTATAGGGGTGTTATTTCATTGAGGATGTTGTTTATCGGACATAGAAATGATGGGTTTCCTTTTTGTATGCAGTTTTTACAAAATCAATGATGAAATGAATTAAGTAATTATAAACACAGTTAACACTTTGTGTTTGGAAGTGTAAGCAACACTGCATGTGATAATTCCTCTTATTAATATTATTATATACCAATATACATTACATTGAAATATTATTCTTTATATAAAAATTTTAAAAAATCTTCAAAAGAATTGTTAAACAGTTTGATCTAAAAAGAAGTCTCATTGAGTACTTGTTTCGAAAATTCGAATAGCATATTCAGAACATCTAATTACATTATACAAATATAGCTAGGTGCAGAACTCGTAAATACGCAGGAAATGAATCAGTTACACTACGTTATAATAATTGCAAATCTGCTAACGACGATAATAAAAAGTTTAAGTAAAAATCTTTAGCAAAGTTTGGTATCTCATTTCTTTAGCGACGCTGGCGCCACTAAACATAAGCGGCAGTAATGCGTTTGAACTAATTTGACATCGCGTCAGTGTTTTTCAAAGTTTACTACAATTGTTTCTAATTGTTTCTTGTTTAAACTGTAAAATAAGAAAGCACAACCATGGCAGCTATTGAGGTATGTAATTTTATTTATTTTATATATCTCTTAGGGTTTAGAAGTCGCTACTTCTTTGGCTTCTTGGCTTTTACCTTTGGACGGCTTGTTGATGGATGTTCCTGTGAGGAAGTTACAGGCATTGAGAATGTCAACTCCACGCTTGTAACAGACGCTAAACTAAGTGGTTTCTCTGCAATGCAAGAGCTGGATGCAGAAGATAAAGACAATGATGATTCCGAGCGTATAGAGTCTGAACTTAGAGAGCTCATTGATGTACGCACTTTGGGCATGTCAAGTTTGTTAGCGGCAAAGTGCTTTGCAAGGATGGGTGCTATATCATTATGTTGCCGTGCTAGGTCAGCCAATTGATACATAATGTTCTTATTAATGTCTTGGATTTGACGAATATAGAAGTCTTTCTGCAAATTATGGTATATTAGCAAGTGTTGTCCGGAAGACCGGAAGTTTTAACTTACATCATATTTTACACGTAGCTCCTCCGGAATCTTTTTCTTACATGAGTTAAGCTGTTTCACTGCTCTGGCAATCTTTTCTTTGCGATCATTTTCTTCGCGTTCCGCTTTTTCTACTGATTCTACAACGACTACTATTTCATTTTCTAAATCAGCATGTTTCTTTGTGATGGATACTAAATTGTTTCGTAATTCTTTTATCTCTTGAACTACTGCAACCAATGCTTCCTTTTTTCCCTTCAATTGGCATGATATATTTATATGTTCTTCTTCCAGTAGTTTCATTTCTTCGGCCTCTGCAGACGAGGGCTCGACAAATGTGAGGCTATTTTTGAACGATTTGTTTGTGATATTAACCACCTTCAAAGTGTTTTCCATTGCAAGAATTTCGGCTTCGGCTTTTCGCACTTTCTTTTCCAATTCATCACCCTCTTCTTGCAGTTGGAAACGCTCTTGAGCAGCACGCAATTTGAATGTAGTGATATTCATAGTGTCTCCAGTTTCATCTTTCCCCAAAAGACCTATTGCAACTTCATACTTGTTTTTAGTTTGTCGAATCTTTAGGAGACGCAGCGAAATATCCCCACGTAATCGGCCATTATCTTCATCAATATTCTTCTTTTTGGCAAACAAAACATCTCTCGCTGTTGCCAATTCAATGTGACGTTCTTTCAGGGTGGATTCCAAATCGATTTTGTACCGTTGCAAGTTGTATATTTCCTTATCGGCATTCTTCACGCATTTTAGGAGCTTATCCACTTTAAGTTGAAGTACATTTTCAGCAACTTGCTTCTGTTGAGTACGAATCGTAGCTGCTTTAGTTTGTTTAATACCACCATCTATTTGCAATTGAAGGTCCTGTAATCTATCCTTGAGTTGTTTATGGGTACTTGCATCATTTGAAATGGAATTGACGAGACGCAAATTCTCCTTTTGCAATTTCAACATTTGAGCATGAAGCAAATTTTTAACTTCGGTGTGTTGTGCGACTGTTTCCTCCAATTCTGTAATCTTTGCTTCCCAAATTTCCTCAAAGTCCAGGATTTCTTCTGAATCCGTGTTGCCAATTTGGGCTTCAAGGCATGCTAATTTCATAGATATATCGCTCATCAATTGCTTTTTGTAAATCAGATTCTGATTGGCGACAGTTGCTCTTTTACGAACTTGTGCTAAAGCGTTCTCTATGGCGCAAAGTTCAGCTCTTTGCAAATTTCCAGCGTCGGTTACTTCTTTCGCTTCGCACGTTATCTTGTATTGCTTGTTTAATAGTGTTTGCATTTTTCTGTTTAGTAGTATGCCTGTGCGTTCTGCTTTTTGAATTTGAAGCTCCATGAATTCGAGTGATTTCACCGAAGTCAAACTATGCGTATTGATATGTTCAGTATCAAGTTTCAACGACTCTAATTGTTTCTCCGATTGCTCCAAAGTTCTTTGCATATTACACAGATGTATTTTCTGGTTTTTGATTTTGATTTCAAGCGCGTTCGCTTCACGTGCTGTATGTTGAAGAAGTCTCTTCTTTCGTTCGATTTCAGTGGTCGTTACCAAATTTCTGTTTATGAGCTGTGAATGTTCTTTACGCGCACGATTTAAATTGACATTTGCATCATTGATTTCTAATTGCAGGTATTTATTTGCGTTTTTTTCATTGGCCAGAAAATCCTCTTGTTCTTGCATTTCTTCACGTTTTAACTTTAGAGTATCCTGCATTGAATTAATACTTGCAAGATCACGCTTGATTTGTGCATCTTTATTGCGCAAGTTTTTAACTGCTTCTTGCCACTGAAGGACTAAACCTTCACGTTCAGTTTTTAGTTCGTTCAGCATATTGCCTGTTCTCATCATGATTTGTTCATAGGTTGTGATATCAACATCCATTTTGGATAAAATTCCACGGCGTTTAAGAAGTTCATCCTTCAGTTGGTTTCGCTTGGCGCGAAGATCTGTTAGCTTGCGTTGGTCTTCAGCTGAAAACTTCTTGAGCAACTCGTTGTCTTCGTCGCGTTTCTTGATGGATTCTTCCCAGGCTTTCATCGCGTTATTATCCCAATCTGCTTCGGATTTAATCTTTTCTAATTCAGCCATATGTCTTGCAAGGAGCTCCTTTTTGGAGGCCATTCGTTCACGAATGTCGGCTGCACTTTTGGACATTTGCCGAATTTCAGAGAGAACTTTAGCTTTCTCGTTCTCCTTCAATTTCAGCTTGTGCTTCTCATTATTTACCTGTTGTGTGTAGTTTGATAGAAGTGTTTGGTTCTGTTGAACCTCCATGCGAACATATTTGAGATGCTGAGTCAAGTTATTCACTCGGTCAGTCGCATCGTCGTATGCTTTGGTCACCGCGCTCTTCTTGATGACCAAATGCGCGAGTTCGCGCTCCAACTTTTGGTTTTCTTCATTGGCGATCGGCAAGCGGAAGCCCGTATCCCAGCCGATGGCTTTAAGGACCTCACCAACCGCGTCGTCCATGCTTTCTGTAGAAAATTATAAAAGAGCTCGTGTTGATGTAGACCGTCGAGAGCAAAATGACTTTTGTGAATATTTTGTATGATCAATAGTCATTTAAATTGTCATGGCAGCGCGCCGTTTTGAAAACAACGGCACTCCAAACAACTGTTGCGCTGTTAGAGTGAGAGTGCGTCGCGACGCTATTTTTACACTATGTTTGAATACACCGACGAGCATCAAAAATAACTTGCAGTGGCTTTGCAAGTTTGCTGGGAGTGTTGAATGCGCATACCAACGCCTCAATTCAGAGCAAATTATTCATCAAAAAAGAAGTATTAAGTGCTGTGCCATGAACAAATTGTCGTGCCCGCTTTGTCTCAAGCCGCACTTTAGCGACGTCGACGCATTGCGCACCACGCTTATTGCGGCCGCCACCTCCGACATTGCGTGTCCCATTTGCCAGGAGAGTTTCAAAGGCTTGGATAAACTCACTATTCACTTGTTTGTACATATTACTGCCACGTCGCCACCTACAACTGTTGACCAGAAAGATGATGCCAAGATTGACGATTGCATCAAAACGCCCACAGAAATCAGGGAAGAAACCGACTTTGAACCAGAAGTCCAACCGCATGTGGAGCAGCAAGTAAATGTTTCAGTCGAAGAGGAAATCTCGAATGTTCAAATCGAATTAGCAAATGAACAGCGTACAATTCGATGTGATATATGCAATTTTACCTTTTCGGATGCGAATATTCTCGACATGCATCAGAAACTTCTTCATCAAACGTTGGAGGATAAGGAGACGGGGCTATATAGTTACCATTGTCATTTGTGCAGTAAAAAGTTCAAGATGAAAGGTAGTTTAATGGTTCATCTTCGTGTAGCTCATTATGGTTTTGGACATGGCAAAAGCGAACAGATGCCTGATTTTCAGAAACTGAAACGAATAGAGACTACACGTACGGATGATCCACCTAAAAAATGGTCGTGTGACGTGTGTACCAAGTTGTTCACTACGAAATACTTCCTGAAGAAACACAAACGACTGCATACGGGAGAAATGCCGTATTTCTGCGCACAATGCAACAAGTCCTTTACATTTCAACAGTCGTATCGAAAGCACATGCTGTACCATTCGTCAGAGAAACCTCACATTTGCGCCGAATGTGGAAGGGCATTCAAAGAGTTATCCACATTGCACAATCACGAACGAATACACAGTGGCGAACGACCCTTTGCTTGCGAAACATGCGGAAAGTGTTTCAGACAAAGAGTGTCTTACTTGGTACATAAACGCATTCATACGGGAGTGATGCCATATAAATGCGCAATATGTGAAAAGAAGTTTCGATATAAAGTCAGTCAAAGGTCGCACAAATGTCTTGGAAGTGCTACTACACATAATGTGAAAACCAATGATATTTTGCCAAGGAGTCCACAACAACCAATAACTACGACTGAACAGCCGTCAACTAGTTGTAATGAACGTCTCAACATTTTGATCAATGCGGAGGGGCAAATAATAGGGCAAAACTTTACGTTTGATGGTCAAAATTTAATACCTTTTGTCCAAAAGGTTTGCCTTGATGAGAAAATGGATTCGTCCACATTGAATCCAAATTCAGCATTGCCCACAATGGCCGCAACTGAAACTTTTGTTCAACTGAGCTCGACGAACACAAGTATAGAGCATGTGAATAGTTTGCAACATTCAATGAAACATCTGCAATTGCAAACAATTAACGAAGAATCATTAAAGCAATTATTATACGGACCGCTGAATATTAATAAATGAAAGTTATTAAATTTAATGCATATGTATTTATTCTGGTTTCCACTGGATATGAATTATATCTATTAATGTCATATGGTCAATAATTCTAAATGGTAATTAATTTATTGTTTCAGGGAAAATCGAATGTTAATGAAACCAAATTAGATGAACAACGTCGATATTATGAGGGCTTATGCGCTAAGCATTATAAACTAAAATTAAAACTGGAACCCATGAATACGGAGGTGAAGAAACTTGAAGCTGTTAAGGATAATAATATTCTGCAACTTCACGCCGCGAAATGTCAACTGAATAATGAAATTATTGCTAAGGATAATTTACAATCTATCAAAGAAGCAGAAAAGAAATTAATGGATGCATCGAGTGAAGAAGAAATTAATCAAGTAAAATCCCAATTGGAAAAGTTGGAAAATATATATGAGAAATTATTTATCGAGTACACTCAGAAAGAAAAAGAATTTTGCGATAGACTTCAATCTTTTAGCCCAGGGGAGGTAACTAGTAATATTTTAAGTTATAATGAAACTAATATTGTTTTGATTAGTTTCAGAATGATTTATCGAGATTCGAAGAGGAAATGACGAATCTTAAAAATACCTTGCCCGTACAGATTGAGGCGGCTAAGAAGATTGAGTCCGAATTGATGCTATGCGAAGAGGAATTGCTTGCAAAATTGAACAATTATAATTTGCCTGAAGTCAATTCTGAAGATGTATCGGAAGAGGAATTGCAGAAATTGAAGGACGAAATTTGCAGTTTGAATTGCACTAGCCAAATGATGATGGCCAATGGGAGAGACCTTGAGTAGATATAGTATAAAAGTGTTGCACGTATGGATTTATAACTAAGATATAATACAAACATTAAGCGTGCACCAACCATTTTGTTAGTTAACAATCGATTATGTTCAATATGTGGAAATTCTGTGCCAGATCAATTCTAGCGCTTGTAGTGTTGATACAGGTTTTCTCGATGTCTGATACTAGTAAGTAATTAAACTTCTATTTAATTGCTTTTATTTTTATGCTATGGAAAAAGTTAATTATTATTATGACAGTTCATAACCTTGTCTATTAAATGTCTCTAAATTTAAGTTACTCATTTGATTTCAACAAATTCATTATTCACTACATTAAATTGCATTAGAATGGACGTGTTAAATATAAATTCTGTATATGGTAAATATTACTTTGATTTTTATAGTTTTTAGTATCGCTTTAAAAGTAATGATTTTATAGTGATATTGCACACTAAAAATGCTTATCTTTGATTGAGTTATATACGTTTTTTAATTATTTTTCCAAATCATTACCGTTATTACAAAGTGTGACTTTTTATCGCGCTTTGCACGTTTTATGGATTTATTACTAATTGCTACCTGTGTTTGTCAATTGATTTTTAAAGAAGTGTCCTTGTTGTAAATGGAGGTCGTAGGGTCAGCACAACGTGGCTCGACTCGTCCTTTAATTATATGTCTTGACCATTCGAGAAGGATTGTAATTTAATAGTAATTTAATATTACTAGCTTTGTAATATAATCAGTAATTTATAAAAGATTACTGTTGACGTAAATCGAAATTAATTCGAATCGTTTGGGCGGATTGCATATTTTTCGCAAGTGCGTTGATGCAATGTTTTGCATACTTATTCTAATTATGATGCGTCCCAAGGCCAAGTTGAATGAAAAATAGTGTTTAGTTTGATGCAAATGTAATCCCCGTTTGACATGCAACTTTGTGTGTCAAATCAATCAAATTCGGTGCGTGCTAAGAAATTAATGTTTAATCGACCTAATGCAATGAGTATTGCCATCAAGCAGTAACCGCACGAAATGTTCGCTTAAGAATACATTTTTGCGTGAAAGTTAAAGCCTAAACAAATACCTCAACATGAATTCGCTGGTGAAAGTGTTTCGACGCTTGAACGTCGCTCCGGCATTACGATATCACCGTTTGTAAGTAAATATTTAAGTAATATTATAAGCATTACAGTGATTAATTGTTTTAGCATGTTATCTCAGCAAGGTATCAGAACATTGCCGCCACCGCCTGAGTTTAATGTATACTCTATGTCCTCAAAGATGTCCCAGTTATTAGAGTAAGTGATGATATTGGCAAATACTCTTAGTCAAGTGTATAATTGTTGTGTTATTGTAGTAAAGAATGTACAAACTACCGTACTGCTACGTTTGAAGATGTACGTGATGTAGCTAAGAAAACAAACGTTCTGTTAATAGACGTTCGCGAATGTGAGGAAATAGAAAAGACTGGATGTTTTCCAGCATCAGTTAATATTCCACTGAACGATTTGGAAGGAGCATTGAATTTTAATGCGGAATTCTTTTATAATCGCTACGGAGTATCAAAGCCAGATTTGGATACCGAAATAATTTTCGCGTGTAGATCAGGAAGACGTAGTAAAGTTGCTTATGACTTGGCGGAAATGTATGGATATAAAAAGTATGTATTTAATAATAATAATGGTAATTACGGTATATTTTATTATTGATATCTTAGGTTAAAGAACTTTGATGGTGGTTGGATATTGTATGAGGAACGTCGTGATCTGGGATAATTTACGGCCAAGAGGGACCTTTTAATTTGTTGTTAAAGTTAATAAAGATTAGCTCATCTTATATGTAGTTTTATTTTGCATGAAACATTGAATTGAATATAATTTGTTTACTTGCTGATAACTAATTAAATATTTTTCATTTCAGGCAAGTTAATGCCGGAGGTTGCCACGTTTGAATACGTACAAACTTTGCCAGATTATGCGTATTTGATCGATGTTCGCGAACCTGAAGAGCTTGCTGCCGAGGGAATCATACCAAACAGTATCAATATACCAAGTAAATATAATAAAATGTGTTTGGATGATTACTACATTACCATTATTTTACTTTCAGTTGGAGAGCTTGAAAACGTTCTTTTAAGGATGGCTCCCGACCAATTTCTAGCAGTGTATGGCAAAGAGAAACCAACCACCGATTCCGTGGTTATATTCAGTTGCAAGTCTGGAAAACGCGCATTGAAAGCAGCTAACGCCGCACTTAATTTGGGTTACAGTCAGTAAGTATATTTATATTATATGATGATAATTTATTATTAAAATCGTATTACTTTGAAGGGCAATGTATTATGAAGGAAGTTTCAACGAATGGAAAACACGTAGTCTACAAATGTAGAAGATAATGCAAAGATCATCATAGATTTTGAAATAGATGAAATTAGAATTCTAAATGTATCCATGAATCAATAAAACAGATTATTGAAAGCTAGTGACGTTTTATGATTTACATTTGTCAGCTTTTATTTTTATAATTGATTTCTTTAACACTCTTCTTAAGAATAAGGCAAGTAAAGATGGCATTTAATGAAAGTCCAAGATTTCGGCCATTACCATCTCAGACTTCTGAGTTTCTTGGCCCAAACTTTTATTTTATTAGTGACAATCGCGAAACGAGGAGTAAGTTGGATTTATTCCGGTGAATATTCTATGATTAACTGTGATTTTTAGAAAACAGTGTTGGATTCCTATCGCAGAAGGAAAGAGGCAATTGTTTCCAGAGTCCCGTATGGACCTCAGCAATTTATTATCCCAAAATATGTCGCAGAGTTATTGGAGGAAGTTCAATGCGCAATCGTTCGAAGAGAGTGACATTTGATTTACCTAAACCTCCGGTTATGAGTGCTACAGTAGCAAGTGCTTATGACCCAGTAACGGGAGAACCAAAATGTGTGAAAGAACCGAGGAAACCAAGGAAACTTTATGTTTGCCGAGTTCCTTATTCGGTGGATCCACGCGGACCCTCAGTGCCATCTCGTATCGATGAGAATGGTTACAGCTACGACGCAAATGGCAAATTTGTAAAGAATCCTCCAGACACTACAGATGTTTCCATGGGACCTGCCTACTATTGCATCAATACTGTAAGTAAAGCGGGAATTTAAATGAAATGTTTACTAATTTGGTCGTAATTTTAGTGTCCAAATATAACGAAGGAAATGTACGGTGGATGTCGATGGAGTGCGAGTAGAAGCCAGCGTAAAACTATTGAAATACTCAATGATAATCCGGGTCCAGGTACCTACAACTTGTCGAAAGGAGTTTCAAAGTGTTTGGATGCTGGAGGCGATCAATTTCGCGAGATGGCGAGGATGTTCTCGTTTCTGCCACGAGAATTGGAAGCGATCCAACAACGCACCATACGCGAGGTATTTTCTATCAACATTTCAATAAATTTTAGATTTAAATGAGAAATAGCAACAATAATGAGCTCATTAAAACTGCTGAGTTTTTAATTGATTGCCATGCCGATCCTGTTTGAATAGCGGAATGCTCATTAAAACTTAATTGGCGTGTGAAATGCATGCACAGCATTTCAATTGGATTGAATTCATTTAACTGTTTCTATTTTCACATTCGCTCAGCATGGTAATGATAATTTTATTATCATTGGAGTCATCCACAGAGTGTCCGTATGCGACGTTACCTGCCGGCAGCAAATACGTCGCAGGCTCGAATCTGCTTCGAGGCGAAATATTCCTGCGCGCTCATTAAAGAGGAAGCACGCTTTATTTAATTAGACATGTGGGCGTCGCATGTATTTTCGTTCACTGTCACGCCGCGACGAAATTGTAACAAATTATTAATCGTCAAAGACCGGCGTAAACATATTTTCTTCATTTAAATGCTCGTCGCGTCGCACACTGATGACATCCTGTCTGTAATGGATGTGCATTCATGCCGAACGTCCTCTGTTCTTACAGGATTTACCAGGACCTGCGTCTTACAACCTGCAAAGGCCATTTATCGAGAAAAGTCCAAAAAACAAGTATTCAGCATTTAATTCGTCCGAGCAACGACGCCATGAATTAAAGCTTATGGATCCGGGACCTGCAGATTATCATCTTCAGGACACTCTTCAGGTCAAGAGAGTGTCACGGAAAAAAGGAAAATTCACATTTAATGCTCCTCGCTTTCGAAGGAAACACATTATCAAATGCACGTATTTTCAATAAATTTCCCTCGCTACCTATAACGTTTCTCATTATTTTCAGGTCCAGGACCAGCCGATTATGAAATTGCACGATATCCACCAAAGGATAAATATCTACGATATAAAACTGTACCTTTCTTCAGCAGTGTTGAACGTTCAGAGCTCACCATTTCCGAACTGCCAGCATCGAACGTGTATAATGTCATTCCGAAAACGTCAACGTGCACAATCACCAATGTGAGTTCGGTTTTTAAATCGAAGGGACCTCGGCTGGCCGACGTGAACCACAATCCATTCGTAAGTTGAGCCCTTTGTGGCAGTTTTCTATTGAATTTTTAATGTTCTTTGCAATTAATATTGGCGGGAGAATAGAAAACAAATACAGTCACGTGCACTGGATAAATGCAGGCGTGCTTGCTGATGATGATTATAACTGCTTTGACCAGTCGACTATTTTAGTTGATAGCCGAGCGCATAGGGTGATGCACGATGGGGTAAGTCATCAAACGCAATGCATTACCGAATGCATTCCATGCGTGCGTTTAGCACATTCATGCTGCTGCAGTAGAATGAAAAGCACTAGGCAAACATGCACAAATACAATGATATATGATATGCCTTGCTGCTGTTGGCAGAATTGGCTGTGGCAGTGGCGCTCTACAATTTACCCCATGCAAATCAGTAAAACTATCTCTAATTTATAATACACATTTCAACATAATTCGCTGAGAATTTAGAATATAAAAATATATGAAATATGGTATAAAAATGGTATGTGTGCCAATTGATGGCGATGGGTTCTGCAAGGGTTGGGCCACCCTTTACACCCTCACTTGCCGAGCGTGGCGTTCGTGCGCCGCTGTTTATGTTAAATATTTGCACGTTCAGCTCGTTGACGGCGCTAGTGGTGAGCCCCAGGTAAGGCATTGAGTGCCCACTGCAGTGTGGTTGGGGTTGTGCATTATTGTTCCAGCAGGAGCAGCACGCGGTTTGATGACGGTGCGTTTGAGGTGGATGAATTAGGGTGAATTGCGTATTCCATCATTATTGGAGTGTTGAGCAAGAGCAAATTATTTGCAGCCAGCGCCTCAAAGTCCAACTTATTGTTGTGTGTTTCGCTTGCAGCCTAATTACATTTATCAACAACAAGCTTTTACTTATTTTGCTTATCGCAGCGCACGAGTTTTGAGTATACTTTCTCCACGCACAATATGCGAACGCGCATTGTTCATCGGCATTCCGCGTGACGCCTGTTACGTTATTGTCAACTTCGCCCCAAAAGTGTAAATTACATTTAAGTGAAAGCGGCGGCACCCTTGCTACGCATCGCTGCCGCCCTCGCGCGTTTCAATGCAACTTTTGGAGTTTTTCCCGCCGCCAACTCCGCCACCGCGCCGCCGCTGCAATCGCATTAAATCTGTCACACATTGGGAGACACTCGGTATGGCCCTTCACATCCCTTATCCAATTCCCACCCCCGCCAGCGCACGCGTACGTAAAACAATTGAAACATAACGACACCACCACCGCCAACTGCTGAGTTGCCAGCGAGTTTGGCGCGATATAGTTATTGAAATGTATGCCTCGCATCGCATCGCGCGCCTAATGTGTTTGCGTGTGTTTGTTCGCCGTCCCCAAGTTGCTGCCGGCGGCATTTAATTTTCGCTCACGCACATTACTCACTCACTGGCTGGCTGCCGACCGAAAAGTTGCTTCGGTTATAAAGCTATATAATCATCTGCGGCGCGTATCGTTTGAGTGTCCTGCTGGGCGGCGGCGGCGGCAACAAGAGCGCGGGACATGGGGATGAACTCAATTTCTAAAACGACACAATACAATAACGACGACAGCGATTGGGGGGCCGCGCGCGCTCTCTGTATAATTCAAACAGTACAAATCCACTTTGTTACCATGCACATAAATACGTATCACTTCACTGACAATTTCTTACAATTATAATTATTACACAGAGTGTTTGTTGTATGCAGTCGGAATAAGCTTAACGTTTAAATCGAATTCAATTAATTTGCGTTAAAAGTTAATTAATCCGTATGCAAATATCGTGAGTTGCGTCGTCGATTGTTTCGATTCGAAGATCGAAACTATCCGATCACTAGCGAATCATTTGTTTCGGGTTCGTTTGGCGCTTGAACGGTGTAAATAACAAACAAGTTGACAGTATTTACACCCTTCGTGCGCATCGAATGCGTATTTACTCTTGCCGATGTCGACCGCCTCCGCGGCGGGTGCATCGCCGTCCGACGGGCGGCGGGATCGTTTTCGGTTTAATTGAAATATATTGTCCCCGAACGCTGATTGTTTGCCCGCCTAACAACGCGCTTGTTCCGCGCTGCGTCGTCTCTGAATGCCTCCCGATTGTCTGCTCGGTCGCCCGCCGTCCCTCAATGATATACGGGCGGCGATCGGGTGAACACTCTGCCGATTGCGTCAAAAGGTTTGCCTTGCTTTAATACCCCAGCCGTTGTAAAACTTGAGGCTTTACGTTATAATTTATTGTTGTAACGAATACAGGAAAATTAACAAATTGCCCATTATTAAATACGGTTCCAACAAAGTTTTCAGAATTAAAATGTTGAGAAAGGCATTGTAAGAATCGATATAGGTAAATAATCAATATTAGATTCTCATTTTGTTGCCTTTGGGGTTCCTGTTAATAACCTTTTACACAGTCTGAGGTCTTTTATATATTCTGGGTTCTATTCATGGGATTGAATAAAATCCAAGTCTGGGTTTATTCCCCAGTCAAGATGTAAAACTAGGACAAGCGTTGGAAACTTTAACCCAGAGTTTTCCAACGTGGGGCCCACACTCCTCAAGGGGGCAATTTTATAGTTACGGGGAGGGGGATTTAAAAATTGACTCGGCACGAATTTAAGCATTTCCCAAATTTTAAAAATTATGCATGGGGGGCATAAAGTGTTAAGGTGGGGTATAGTCCAAAAAAGGTTGAGAAATATTGGTCTAACTTGTTTTCGGCACAAACATAACCTCACAAAAACCAGTTTTCTTAGTTATTTTATGCAAAATGTTAGGTGTGTAATAATTCTAGTTGTTTTTACAGCAAAAAGCACATGCTGGAAGTTACAATATAAGCGTATCATTCAATCAAGTACAAAATCAGAAATCATTTTTGAAGAAAGAAGTTGGATTTCTAACAACTGCAAAACGTCCAAAGTTTTTTTCATCGGAGCCAAAGCCCGGTCCATACTTGGGACACGAAATAATGCCATATAAAGGATTTGTCATTCCCGATAATAGCAGAGATCGAAACTTTGATCAAGATGTTCCTGGTCCGGGCACGTATAATGTGAGTACTATTTTCATTTTTTCCGCGTGGCTGGCCGTTGTTTGTTTGCATTGAATGTGAAATCCGAACAGTCAAACTCTGATAAACTTGATGGACCGTTTGTGCAAAGCCTACGCAGCGTGCGTAAGATGAGCACACATTGTGCCCCTCTGGAGACCGGTATGATGTTGAAGGGTATTTTATCATCGAGGCGGCCAATTGATAAAAAAGAAGTTGAGGGCCGTAAATCTCGGAATTGTCAATTGAAAAATTTTTGATTCCTCCACCAAAACTTCAGTCACTAAATTATAACAAAACGTCCGGATATCCGGGCGCATGCAAAAAAGCTGTTCGTGTACTCGAGGGGGCGCCCGAGATTGGAGGCGGCTAGCACAAAAGAGAGGGGGCCACTTCTAGTATTAATAAATAACGTGATAGCCACCTATTCTCCACTCCATTCCGACGCGCATGTGAACGCGTTGGAAATTTGTACGAATTCGAGGGTTGTTTTATACCTCGAAAAGCGCGCTCCTATAGCTCATGCATAGATTTCATCTACAGGGTGTTTAGCATTGATTATAGAAAGCCTTAGGGCAAATACACGGCGAATTGAGTTGTCGTTTTTTAGCATGCTGAATGTAGCTAGGGCACCTGGCAGTGATGTTCACTCCACAGGCGGTTTTTTTCCATGCGGGGGGCGGTTCGACTGCATGTGGCATACGCACCTTCAGCCATATATTTCCCGCGCGAATGAATAATTTCTAAAGGTGGTGGCGGCCATTTTTCTCGATTTTGTGCGTGCAAAGTTTGGAAATTGGGCCAGCAGCAGCAACGGTGGTGGCGGCGGCGATGGCGGCATATTATGCCTTGTACCTGAAGAATAAATGGGGATGCTGCGTGTTATAGGCGTCCCATTCTTCATCTTTGCACAAGTAGGGTATACGCAGCACAAATATCCATTTTCGTGCCCTCTCTTCGGCATTTGATTCCTGCATGGAAATGGAGTTTTTACCGATCGTGTGTTTGACATCCTGCACTTGCAAATCATTTATCCTTTGGAAAATGTGAGGAAGTTCAACTTTATTCGCTGTGCGTGTGTTGTGTTTCAGCGGAAGTGATATCAACATGCAGAACGCGTTTTTCATTAGATACTTGCGCGCAAATGTTCACGTTTTGCATGTCTCGAATGTTTTCTCGTCTATTGATGGTGGCGGCAACACTACTCGTTGGTGGTGGTGGTGGTGGTGATGTCGGTTGGGTGCTTGTTTACCAGCCGCAATGTCGATTTTTCCTACTTTCGCCCAAGACGCGCTTTTATTTCGTTTTTCTTCATTTCATTTCTTCGACGGCGGCGTCGGCGGCGGTGGTGGCAACGCGCTGTGTGCTATTTCTCATTCAATTGCTTGCTGTTGCTCAGCTGGGAGTTCATTTCGGCATCGTTTGCGTCTGCGGCTTGTGCAGACGCCTATTTATTTTTATTTCGCTAGCATCTTCTTCTCGTACAAAGTCTGCATTCTAATGACGCGCAATCGCTTTATAATAAAGTCTGCACGCGCATCTTACGAACATTGGCGCAAAACTATCACCGGAATAAAAACACTTATTGCAGGTTCAATTCAATCTCTTACTTTTTCCGAGGTGCAACTTTCGTGGAAGTAAAAGTGCGCAGTATTAAGTTTTAATTTGGTTAAAAGTTGGAAATTTATACGGCTTTTCCAAATATTAAAACACGTTCGCGCGAAGGAAGCGAATATTTCTTGTTAAATTTTTAAATAAATTTTGTGCGCGCCAGCCGGACGGACGCGCTCATAACTTTGCGGCGCGGATAAAATGTGGCCGGCGCATGCACGGACTGCGGAAAAAGTCCAATAAAACGAAGATATGAATCAATTTGGTCATTTCGCGGTGGGAAATCGCCGGAGCAACAAAAAAAAATATGACATGCTGATAAATGCGCGCTGCTTGGTCATCGTGCGAGAGCGCAAGAAGGAGCTCTGAGCAGTTGAGTTGACGAAGAAGTTATAGTCGTCGGGGGTGGAGGTGGAGAATGTTTCTTGTCTAAGTCGCCCCCGCAGATACAGGCTGTTGCTGAAAGTTTACGATGAAACATCTTAGGCGATTAGTAAACATCCCCAGCGAAGAGACTGAACGCAAACGATTTGTTACAGCCGATAAACACTGCGAATGTTTTTACGTCTTCACAATCGTCTGCGCGAGGGGCGATCACTTATTTTCCGTGTGTAGTTTTGAAAGTTGCACGCGGAGGGTCAGAATTTTTATAGACGAATGAATGCACCACAGGCAAGCGATAGCTGAATGGGGAAAATCGAGGAGGAATCTTGTTTCGTAAAGGAGATGTTTGTCGGACATACTACAACAGAATGCATTTCGATTCAATAGGAAGACGTAGCAGCAGCAGCAGCAGAAGAAGAAGAAGAAGAAAAAGTCGAAGGGAGAGGAAGAGGAAACGCATGAAAAATTAGGAGGAAAGGGGAAAAACTCCTTCGTGCGGATGCACTGTGCATGAGATACATTTATAATGATGATGCGCAGTAGTTTCACTTCCGGAATGAACTTTTGCTTTCCCTTCTGCTTCTCTGGACTGCATGCTAACCATTACGCGGCAGTAAACAGTAAACAATAAAAGTGCATTTTGTCAAAATGTTTCCCAATGTTCAGTTTTTGTTGGGCTTTTTGTGCACCGACTGATAACGACGCTGACTTTGCGCAATATTTTCGAATGGGTGAACAATTGCCCAGCGTGTGCGTGCATCAATGCCTTGCAAGTAGTCTGCAAATGTTGAAAATAAAAAGTTGCAACACAACCACCGGACAAAAATCAAAGAAATCCCGAGGAAACCCAAGGAAAACCATAAAGAGTATGCAACGGCAATGGAGGGGAAGCTTTTTGTGCTTGTGGGGTTGAATTTTTTATGTTTTTGCCTCGTTATCAGGCTACGTTGAGCGCGAATTAATGTTGCATTTTATGCTTCTGTTGTCATTTGTACACGAATTGAAATATTGAGTTTTATTTCCTGTGAAATAATAAAATTCGCTGCTATTTCATTGCTTGCCGTATTGAATAAACATTTCTTTGGATTTCTTGCAAAATTTACATGTTTATAATCGTAAACTATCGAAGTTTTCAGTTTTATTTTAATTGAACATCGTAAATCTCGAAAAGTTTCTTAATATCGTAAAATATTTATCTGCAACATTTCATGGTCCATTTAAAGTTGTTATTCCTTCACATTCAAGGACATTCGCTACATTAACAATGCATTGCGACGGTTTCGTCCTTTGCCACAGCCATATAAAATGTAATCTCTTATTTTAACATCTTCGCCATACGTGACCCTCTCGCTGAAACTTATGCAAAATACATTTACAACGCGTGTAAAACAATGTCCTCTCCATTTACGAAACTAAATTATTAACGCCAAAGTTTCGGGGCACCGCACGTAAAAGCACATTTGTTAAATTAATTCATAAATAAACAATTTGACACGCGCTCATTTTACTACACATTTTATTCGTTGCAGCTGGTCACCGAGGAGGAGATCGCCATGTCCAAGTCGTTTAAAACATTCAACATCAAACTGCGTGAGAACGTTTTGCGCACAAAGCTGCGATTGCCAACGTCGAAGACGCGCGATCAATGGAATCGCGAGCGGGTCAAGCGAAAGCAGCTGAAAGTATTTAAACGCGACGTGGAAATCACGGAGAGTTTGATCGAGGCGCAATTGGGCAGATCTTTCGACGAGCATGACAAGAGATCGAGGATATTCCGCTGGTCGTAATCAAATGTGCGACAATAATCAGCGAAATTGAATCGAAATGAAATTCGTAAAACGTGTGACAATGTGATTAGTAATAAAATGAATTTCTGTTTATGGCAATTTACGCACAACATGACGAGAGGGCGTTGCGCACTCATGCAAATATTTATGAAAATGTCTCACGTTGATATTTCCATTTTTCGCGGCGTTTACGTATTGTGTTCGAGCGCAACGCGCTTCACGGATCACTGAAGCTGCCTGTCATCGCATGGGATTTGCGAGCGCCGGCGACACGAACGAGCAAAATTGTAATTTAATTTAGATGTTCAATGTGTTGCTTCCTGCGCGTGTGACTTTCAACGCATACAGTTGACTCTACTTAATGCAAACTCCAATTAATTTGAATCCATCAAAAAATGCTTTTAATTGAATGTTGTTTGAGGTTAGAATTTTGGGAGTTTACTGTATAAAGTATTCGTCAAGATACCGCAAGCAAAGAACATACAAGAAGATCAAGTAAAATGCCATCGTTGCTCGTTACTCATCGCGTGGCTTCGCTTTTTCCGGGCGTGTGCACGCTTGAATGGGCAAATTATTAATCTCTGCGCGTCGTCAGCGCGCTTGTCCCTTCGGCGCAAAATTATATTTGCAAAAGGATGACAAAACACCTTGTGACAGAATCATCAATAGCGGCATAAAGCAGCGGCGGCGCTGGTGATGATGTTGATGGTGCGTTGGCGTGGAAAATGCCATCGCAGCGGTTTTTCCGATGATTGAAACGCTTAAACGCTAAATGCCAAGCCAATGTATTGATGGAACTGCGCGTTGATCCGCTGAAGAATGACTGAATGACAATTGCCGTCTTGCCGATGACATTTCCATGCGTCGTGAACTGCGATTCGAGACTTGAGAAGTTGAGGTCACACAAGAAGTCCTTCGTTTTTCTTGGCATTTCGCTATTGAAATTTCTACGTGTGCTCGTGACAGCACATCGAGGAACGTCTTTCGGCAATTGAATGCACCCGCCACAAATGCCACATTAGCATATGGGTGACATTGCATTTTTCACATTCCAACATTTTTCACAATTTCGCCAAAGTTTTGCGCCACAGAGTGTTTGTAAATGACGTCAAGTTTTTAGCTAATTTAATTTTCCTTTATGCGCGCCATCAAAAGGAATGAACACAATGGCGCATTTATCATGTATACGCGCGGATATATAGGTTATGCATCATCCCGCAGGATGACAACACAACAGGCCAACAAAAAGAGGGAAAAACCATGGGGAGTGTAGGTGCAAAAAAAAGTGCTACGCAGAACGCGCTATAAAGCACACAAAAATAGAAAATACAGGAAAAATCACGCTCGAAGTATAAAAGAGTGCAGTGAACATTTATCCTTTTCATCTCTGCACGAGTCAGCCACTTTTTTCCTTGTTCTGCTCCTTGCTCGGTTATGTGCGCGCGGAACAATTTATATATTTTACAAAACATCTGGGAAATAAGGACAATTGCAAAGAAATATACGCGGACAAAAAAAACTGCTCGTTTTATTTTGTTTTTGTGCAAGGATAACGAAATTGTTAGGAGGAAAAAAAAGGCTGCGTCGACATAGTGTGCTGAATTCTAAGGCGGAATAAACGTCGATGCGAATTAAAATGGATGAAGGAACTCCGGCACTCCTGATCGTGATAGATCACTGCACAAACAACCAAAACAACAACCCAGGAGGCGGTTTGTGGTCGTCGTACGCTGGTCGAACACCAAACAACCATACGCACGGCGAAGGAGTGGAGTGATTTGACCCATATTTATTCATTTTTCATGGTTGCTGCTTCAATATGCGCATTGCTTCTTCTTCCGGAAAAACAAACCGGATAACTGCGCAGGGGTCTTTTATATTGACGTCAAATCAATGTGTCAATTTAACATCTCATCACGTCCGAAATTGTATTTGACTGTTGGCGACAGTAATAATAATCGTAAAAAATTTCGTCCTCCATAAAAGTTTTTTACGTTTTATATTCAAGTTTGTGAATGAATTCAGTAAGAAAACAGGAAAAAAGTAAACGGAGACATCAAACGATCTATTAATGTGAAATTAAACGCATGCAAATGCATACAAAGTTCGCTGTCATTGTCAATTTCTGCACGATTTTCGCGCAGTTGAGGGATGTCTCACTGCGTTTGCGGCGTGAAGAACGCCAGCTGAACAAATAAGTTTATTCTGGCGCGCAGCCAAAGCCAGCCAAACATTGGAAACTCGAAACTCTTGAAAAGCGCATAAAAAGTGCAATCCCCAAGTTTATTTCTTCGTGATTGTTATTGCGAACGCATTAAAACTTGTATAATTTAAGGTGCAATATTATCAATTCATTAAATCACAAGTGTTTTTCGCTAAACGCAATTAAAATGACGATCAAACAATTAAGCGCCGTCTTGGCGCATTTGCATTAAGGGCTGGTTTATATGCACGCGCAGGAGGTGCGCGTTCGCTGTGGAGTCTTCAGTTTAAGCTTCATTTCCTCAATTAAGACTTGGCAACTTTGGCAGTCAACTTGATACGCTCCGTATTTGCACGCATATGTGGAGAGCAAGATAAAGAGGACGATAAGGTCGTGCGATGCAAATGCGAATTTCTTGCGAGTTATGAAGAGATTTAAAGGACTTTGCGTGTTTATCCTGCGAACGCGCGAGGAAGGACAACGCGACGAATGGGAAGTAAGAGTTACGAGTCTCTCCAAGGAGTGACTTAATGGCGTCAGCAATGCTTGAGTGCAAACCATAAGTTAATAAAAGGATAAACATGCAGTCCTCGGAGGGATGAAAGGGGCAATAAAGGTGCCATCGGGATGTTTAATTGTTTCCAAAGTTTATTCAAACTCCTCTTCTTCCAAGGATGCATAATGGCTAAGTGTTATTCTTGTGGTTTACTTTCGTATTGTTCAATAAATAAAACGTAATTTAAAGTAAATGAAATAACACTGATTTGAAATAAGTTGATATTAAATAAAATCAAAAAAAGATCATCTAACAAATGCGCACATGTTCCTTGGCAATTTGATGCTAGTGCAAGAAAGTATCACGAAAAATCAATAAAATTCGATAAATATTAAAGGCGGATCAGCATTTTATAGCATTGGATGATTCCAGAGACATTTTTGGGGTTTGACACACATGTCGATCGCAATCCCGTTGGAACGCTGCACATCGTACAAGCAATTGAAGTCAAGTCTGGATCGAACGTACTTTCCGAGCATCAAAGTTCAATATCGTCGAAGAGGAGGAAAATATCAAAAAAGGGCACACCATTGGGGAAAATAACCTGGAAGGAAAAGCGTTGCGAGGAAGAGGCGAAGAAAAAAGGTCAAAAGTATAAAAATGTAACGTCTTACTAACCCGCACGAATGTTACCATTCCTGCACGTGTGCGCTTATCGAGGACTGCATGTTTGCACATTTATTGCCTCATTACAATGCCGTTACGTGCGCACATTATCAAACGCTCATAACTATTTTTTCTTTATTCTTAAAAGTCATTTTATTTAATGGCAAATACTTTCCGCATTGAGTTCTTCCCTATCAATTTTTCTGCGGGGTTTTTTGCATTTCTTGCTCGCTAAATGAATCCGAGATTGATGATGAACTTTCCGAGGCAAGTAATCAAGCGGCATTCGACATCCATTGGCTACGAAGATTGAATGCAAGTAGCAAGAAGAGACGTGCAAACTTTTTACTTACTTGCAACTTTTGCTCGCTGGCTTTTTGCGTTGCGCTGTGCTGAAGAGTGGCTTCAAAGTGCAAAGTCGCTGACGATGATGCTACGAATGATGTATATTTTGAACAGTATGTATATATGTAGTTTGTTTGTGCGAATACGTACATTGATAATGATGTGTATAAACTAACTCTGACGTTTAGGAATATGGATTTGCTTAAAGATGGCGAGTTTACGAGATGCTGACAAATTTGGGGAGTTCAACCGTTCCTAATGATGCAAACTTGACTCATCAGAAATTCTATGTAGTTCTAAATTTAAGCAAACACATATGATGTACAACATTTCAGTTCTTTTTATATTTTTGATTTGCCGATAGAATTTTAAATATCGTATTTAAGGATCGAAAGGCGCTACAAATGGTTAGACAAAAAGGAAAATGTATTAAGTAACTTTTTAAAACAATTTAATTTTCATTGATTGTTAATATTTTTCGTACTCCCACTATTGCGTTCTAAACAAAGAATATATTAGTAATTTCTAGAATATTCCGAAGATAAATTTGGAGATGAAGTAGAAAATGTCTTTTCCTCTAAGACTCACCATGGCGTCAAAAACGCATGGCTTAGTTTTGGTCTTTTTAATGATGATTCCTGAAATAGTAATAATTTGCTGAAATAAATACTGAAACTACTTCATAATCTTGGTGTAAGATATGACACAAAGAGTAAATGTTTAAAATGTAGGGTTAAAAAGCATTTATTAGATAAATGATAACAACTTAAAATACAATAAATATTAACCAAAATGGCAGCGTTACATAAATTAAATACCTAATTCGATAAAAACATTATTTATAAGCTAGAGTTAAAAGTAAATTTATAAAAATAATTATGCAATTTTCATTCGTTTTACCTTACCATTATTGTTTACATCTTCCTCGGTCCTTACTTTACGCTTTAGAGATCCTTTAGTCAATTTTGTTTTCTTACCAGTATTATTATTTCCACGGCCGTCCTTTGATTTGTTCAAATTGGTTTCTTTCGCGGGTGAGTTTTGCTTTTCGGATTTCTTCGTCTTATACTTACTTTGTTGTTTTTTTGAACAATTAGTTACTGATTTTTCATTATCGTTTTCCTGTCCCTTAATATTACTCTTCGATGAAGTGGTTGTTTTCTGTTCAACCTCCTGATCACTTTCATCAGCTTTTTCCAAAGCAGCCACGGATTTCATCCTAGTCGCCATCAAATATTTAAAAATTTGTTGCTGCCTTTCATTCCTTCTCCTGATTAAATAATGCTGGTTCAGCAACCACACACGCAATGAATCTTGTGCATTGTAAAGCTTCTTTGGCAACTTGTTAGTATTAGCACGAAGATATGCTTCTACGTTCTTCTTTAAATCCATTTTGTCAATATTCAATAAATGATAACTCGAGTTTCAGCAGCTTACGTTAATGCTTAGGTGTGAACTTCAACTGTGCGAAATACTATTCACACCTCTAGATTTATACCTGATGGGGTAGGATTAATTTTTAATTGCCTCAGTTGGAGGTGATTGTATTATCTAAGTAAATAATTATAATTATAGCAATTCGCACATGTGACCCCTGCTTGTGTTTTAATGAACATTTAAAAATTTACCTGCTTTGTCAATTACCTGTAAATTTACCTGACGTACTTTCCTCTGGTTAATTACTTAATTATGACTCATTGCACCAGAGCACATTGGTTCCACTTTGGATTTTGTTTTCAACTTATTGACATTTTGAAAATTTTTTTGTAAATCAATAGATTATTAGTTGTAGTTTACGAAAATATAAATTTCACTTCGATCTGACGAGTACTTTTGACCTCAAAGTTGAATAACAATGATGTCGGTAATATGCAAAATCACTAGCGTCAATTTTAAGATTTAATATCTTGAAAACTTATTAAGATTGAAGAAATTGACTTATACTTTTGGAAAGGTCATCTAATGCAGATAATTACGATTATATGTAATTTACATTAGAAAATTTCCTAATTATTCGCGCAAAAATTATTTTCAAATTGAGTTTTAGAGGTTTTTGCTGTTATCCTAAACTATCCTAAACTTTATACCATTGGATAGAAAATATTATAAGAAATTTAGCGAGAGGGATCAGACTCTTTTTCTGATAAAGCATGATATCTCCGAAATTAATCAACCAATTTTTAAAATTCAAATACAGGGGTGAGACCCGAAATTTAGTTCGATAATGTGCCACTGGATGCGGTAATTTCATTAATTACAATTAGTACATTTCCAGTATTTATCAGTCCTTTAAATCTTATCTCACCTTTCGATGAATTGGTGAACTTGTTGCAAGGAATCGTTGTTTTCCTTTCTAGCTTTTTAATCGATTTATTGGGATCATCCGTTCCATTAACTTTTTCCAACGAGTATTTCTTCCTAGTCGCCTTCTAATATTTAAAAATTTATTGCTGCGGGTCGTTTCAATAATTTGAATCATTTATGTATAATTTATGTATAAATGCTATTATTTATAATTATCCACAATTCGTAACAAAGAAGAAAAGCAGGAAAGCAGAAAACGAAAACAAGAAGTTGAGAAAGGCAAATCTGCATCAAACTAATTTAGCAAATTGTTGTAAAGAATTATTAAGTAAAACATCAGCCTAAATTCACAGTCTGATTATAATGGCAGGTACCAAATTTATTGTATCAAATTATTAGTGAAATTCCATCATCGATTTCAAATTATAATTTCAATCACGAAACAAAAATGCAAATACATTTTTAAATTTATAAATATGATCAATATTGTTAATATAATTTTGAAATTATGAATAAATAATGATTCAATTCAATATATATATTGTATTATTATTTGTTCTCTCCATCGCACGCATAATTTTTACTATAAAACAAAAAACATAAACATTATTTAGAATTTGTTAATACTTACGTAATTTTCATTTAAACAAAATGTAATCTTTCGAATGACGTTCGATTTGACCAATTTGGATTTAATTTGCAGTTTTTAATTAAATCTCGCATAAACTGTTTGATTTTCGATAATGATATTGAAAGTGCATAAACATAACTTAATGAACTTTTGGTCAATTAGTTTTCGTACGTATTAAACAACAATACAATTTGGCATTAGTTAAGTGCAACGCAAACGCATTAACGCGCAAAGCCCGAATGATTTTTACGATAATCGCGCGCGCAAAACATGATCAGGATTGTAAAACGAAATGTCGATGCAATGTGAGTACATGCAACATTATTATGCATTATTGAAGAGCGAAATGCAATTCCGGTGCGCGCGAAAATCGAAACGGAGAGCGGCCAGCCTGCTCTACGCATTCATTCATTGTCCATCATTAATTAATTGTAAACTCGGGTGGTTAGCGGATGGCAAATTGCCATTTACATCAATGTAACACACCAATTGCAATTGCAATTTGTATGCGCACTTCTCTAATGCCGAATCAATGCACTTTAGTAACTGATACGTTACGCAATCCAATCGTAACAATCAAATTTCGAATTAATATGTTATTAGTTTTACTAACAAATAATCTACGAATAATTAGGTACGTGTTTATAGTATATTAGAATATATTGGGAAATAATTATTTAAAACGTAGCAATTGGGAATTTCAAATATTAAAAATTATTTCGAATGTAACGAAATTGAGAATGCAAGTGGAAAATTTTGATTCGTACAAAGCGTTTGAGTAAATAACGGATAAACACGCGTCTGGGGGCGGCTGCAATTGCCGCCGGTCGCGTTCTATAATTGACATCCCAATAATATAGATCATAGCGTATGCGTTGCATACAAATAGCAAACGTGTCATTGCACGTGCAAACAAACGCATGCATGAAATATTGACAAATTGCAACGAACACACATTCTCTCCACCCGCTTCCAAAAATCATCCGAAAAGCAATACATTTAAATTGGTTCATTTTACACGCCGATTGCGCCGCGCAAATTTATTGTTACAAATTCAAAATTGCACAAATTAATATCGTATAAATTTCCATCGAACATACCCATTGTGTAAAATGCTAATTAATTAAAACAACTGTAAAAATTGCTTGCATATTCAATTGTAAATATTTGCAGATATCATCAATAAATAATTTTCATATAATAAGCATTAAATATTTTGCTATTATGATTTTGTTATTGTTTAATTATTAATGAAAATAAACAGAAATTGTTATCGACATTTTCGTATTATTTCAAAAAATATTAAAATTCGAATTATTAAAAGGAGAGCACCCTGTAGAAGTATTAAGAAAAAAGTTTATACAAGTTCTCAAAATATATTTTTAACATGATGAGAGTACTAATAAGTGTATCAATGCCGAAATGACACGTGGAGGCAGTGGCACGTGCATATAATGGTGACCTAACGAGCAAAGTGTGCCATCGTTGCCTTGAGCAACCCTGTCGGGGATGGCAACAACGCGGAAGAAGTCGCAAAGAAAGAAACCAAGTGAACGCACATGTGAAAGTTGGCGGCACGACGGCGGCGAGCGGTCTTTTTCCGTTTGGTTGGACGGTTAGTTAACGTTGTTAGTCAGTCGTCAACTCACATGCGCCCAAGAGTTTTAACATGCGAACGAGTTCAATCGCGCACAACTTTGATAACTGCCTGGCGACGCGAGGCGTCGTTGCTCCACCGCCACCGATCCCGCCGTCGACGTCGCCGCCGCCGCTGCGTTCCGCCTTTACATTGTGTGTAATTGTCACTTCGTTATTACATCGAATTGGCTCAATTCGATTTCAGCACGAACGCTGCAAGCGCTCGCGCGCCGATTGCAATTCAATTCGCCTCAAGTGTTCGACAAAATATCCGCGGATAACTAGAAAACTTTTATATTCCTATAAAAACACTTAGCGCAAAAAATATCTACATTTCAATTGAATATTTTATATTGAGCGTTATTTAACTTTTCTATCGACTTTTAAATTTCAAAAAGCAAAATTAACAAAGGTAAAACACATTATAAAAATGTCTCGGTAAGTGACAGTAAGAATAATTTTCTGTGTAAGAAAAGTATTCATAAACATCTAAAACTAGATTTAGCTCAATAAAAAATAGTTTTTGAAATTAGAAAACATGTTAATGGTTCATTGCTCGTAGCGAAATACGCTCGCTGAAAGTGTGATAGGATTAATGATAGTGTTAATTCTATAATTATCACATCGAAGATCAAAGACATATTTTACTAACATTGCACTTCGGTTTAGTTCGTTTCACTTCAGGAATTAATAAGAATACTCTATGGCATTCCATTCAGTTATTAATAGATCAAGTTTTAAATGCATCACAGCAATTTCGTTAATAAAACAGTTTAAGTTATAAAATACCATTGATTTCCAAGAAATTACCATATTTCCCTAATTAAACGACACACCTGAGAATTAGACAATTTTTGACAAGTGTATTTTAAAGTAATTTTCAGATTATCATTTTCATTTGTTGTTAATACTACGTATATCGTACATATTGAGATCTAAACAAAAAATGTAGGTAAATTAGGGATTTCTAGAGTATTTCGACTACTTATAAGATGCATTTGGAGACAATTGAGTACACGAATTTAGAAAATTTTATATTTTTCTATGTTTAAGGCAGAAAATACGAATAGAAGAGCCAATAATTTCTCGCTTTTTCTATATTTATTTGAAATCTAACTTTCTGACGTATAAATTTCATTAAAAATGATGCAATATAACTAAAATTGTTATTAGTTACAGCATAAAATTATTACTCGTTAAATATGTTTAATATTTATAAAAATCTTTCGCAGTAAACGAAGTATTTTTAATTTCTCCCTGAAAACAGATATCATATGTTCATAGCTCACAAGGAATTTTACAACTAGAAAACAAGTGGAGCTAGGAATGTATTACACTATTGATAAAAGTGTATTAAACACTATTGAAAACTATTTATAATTCAATGAAATTTGATGTTTGTTAACCATCACCACTATAAATTATATTTTCAATTAGAATTCAATTAATTGAATGCGGTTTAAAAAAGTATTTAGGATATCTTTATGAGAGTATCAGACATAGAAGTATTAAACAAGTAATCCTATTGTAACATCTTGATTGAAACATGTATTAAACTTAATAGAAAATCAGAATACGCCATCTGCAATTGCTAAGGGGGTTGAATCGACTGCTGGTGCGACTCAAACACATGTTACACCACCGCAGATCGGTTAATAATGACCGCACCCTTGAAGCATTAAGCACTCAAAATATATTACTGGATCGCATCCGATGAGCGCTTAATTTACTATTTGGCAGCGCGCGGAAATTCTATCAAACTGCCTTAAACACTTGAACTCCTGTCGCAAACTACATGCGCACTAAATAGCCAAATAGACGAAATAAATTTATAATGAATAGAAATGCGTACGTAATGCAATATCTGCGCGCAATGCAATGCATATGCAACTAATTGCAGCCGAAGTAAACTTAGTTCGCCAACTTGTAATTGTGTTCTGCAATTGCAATTTCATGTTGTTGAGTATTTTGTAGTGCGTACGGTTATGACATGTAAAATGTTGTCATTCGCAATGTTGACAAGACCATTAACTCGCCGCGTGATTAGTTGCGCATTTTTAAACATCACTTTTGTTGGGTTGCGCATTAAGCAAATAAATTTTCATAAGTAAACATGCAACAAGAGATTTGCGGCTGAATTTGCAAGAGGGCCTAAGCCGCCGTGAAAGGACTACCGCAATATGTGCTGACGAGTCGCGTGGGGATGCGCGGATTTGGTCTTAAGCGCCCAGGCGGACTTTATTGAAATCGTGAGCGTGTCGATTTGCATGAGAATGCCGCATGCGAAACGAGGGATGCTTAAGAAGACGCCGAAGCGTACCAGTTGAATATTATGGCTTAAAATAATCGTAATCGTAGATTATACTAATGTTTTACTCGTTTTATATTCACGTCGAAATATTTAAATTTCATATTAATATTTATATCTACATTTTTCGATTAATTTTATTACAATGTTTAATTTGTTTCCATTTTATTTGATTTCGAATATTATAATAAATTACCGTATTTTCCGGATCAAAAGTTGCATCAGAAATGTGTGTCTTAAAATCTGAAAATTAGATTATAGATGATTCCTAAGACTTTTTAGAAGATGGATTTAGAGACGATTTATTGAGTAGAAGACGTCGCTAAATTTAAGTTCATTTTTCTAGTAAAATCGGCGTCTTATAGTGCAGGAAATACGATATATATATAGCTGGAATTTTACAAAGATGTCGCTTAAGGTTACGCGAATCTGCAACAATTACACAAATTTCATAAACCAATCCAACAAATGATTAAGTTAAATAGCGAAACAGGTAGAAGATGAACAACAGGTGATGAACAAGTCATAATAAATTGCAACATAACCTCAAGCTCTAAAACCAAAGAAAAAAACAAGAAGAAGGCAAAGAACATCCACTTCCTATTAAGTTGTCTAGATCTTACCCAAAATATACTTTAAATATTACGAAAAAAAAACAAGTATAATTACAGAACACATATCGATTTAACTAAACCTCAGAAAGATGATTTATCGTCTTTCCTTTTAAAAATTTCTTTAACTTATAAAAATGGACGTAGGAGGAGATGTGGGTTGCATAACCTTAAAACTAAATTTGTCTCAGTGTGAGCTTGACATATCATATCCAGCCCCGTCAGTTTTAATATTTAATAACAATTAAATAAACTTCCAGAATTTAAGATTAATTTCTATTTTAACGATTGTCTAGTTCTTACCCCAAAAGATACTTTAAATATTACGAAAAAAAACAAAGTCTAATTACAGAACACATATCGATTTAATTAAACCTCGGAAAGATGATCGTCTTTCCTTTTAAAAATTTCTTTAACTTATAATAATGGACGTAGGGCGAGATGTGGGTTGCATAACCTTAAAACTAACTCTTTTTTACATTTGCGTTTTCAATATTTTTCAATTTTCTTGTCGTTGTAAACTGTGATGTTTTCATTAATTGTTCTTTTGTTATTAATTTGAATCGATAAATACCTCGAAAATTCCATCAAATAAATTTCCGCATGAAAAATCCGAATGGGAATGAAATATGAGTGAAACAGTGCGATGCGTTATGATGATATCAGTCTACCTAAAATTTAATCTGTCATTTAGTATCTGTCTGCATTTCACCCTTTCGCCCCAGCGGGTTATGTTGTTGTTATTCGCACAGTTGGCATTCCGAATTTGTCTGGCCATGCGTCTCTTTTCCATTACCGACTGCAATAAGAGTCTTCCTCACTTCCGCCGCGGCAACACCAACCACCGACTGCGCTCTGGTGTGATGTGCCAACCGATGTGCAAATGCGATGCCAGCACACAAAATAAATTAATAGATCTGATTTTGTCACTGATAAATACATTATGCAGGCGCGCTCTGCTAGCCTCGCCGACGCTGCAGAAATGTTTGCACACTTATTCATCAAATTGTGGCCAAACAAAGAGATTTCCTGCTCGCTGTTTGGTCAGCTGTTGCACTAAATAATGTCTTATTTATATTTCATTAATGCCCACTGTGCCTCCAGCGTTATTCGCGCACCTTGCGAAAACTGAAAATTCCAATATTTCGAGTGCACAGTGCACACAATAATAATGAATTTGCTTTTAGCTAAGTGCATACATAAAATATTGAATAGTTTTTAGGTTAAGTACTCAACCCTTCGGAGAGCGTTTTGATGACGAGTGCGATTGAGATAAAAGTACACGCTGAGCAATTAAATGCAGAAGTGCAGCTTCTGACAATTTGCACACGCACTTGCGCACGTGGCGTGTCATCCCTAATGGTGTTGCGTCTGCACCCTTTCAGTTTTTGACGTTATCGTGTTCGTGCTTCTCTTTTCGACGTTTGAATGCCAGCTGACCGATGCGATGCGACGGAGATGACCATTGCTATAAAGAACTGGACGGCTTGATAAAGCACTATTCATCCGCACCAAATCGTGCTCCATTTGCTTAAATATTTTATGCTTTTTATCAGTGCTGGATTTCCATTTGCCCGCTGAATACAAGGGTTGATTTTTCACAATAATGCGTCTCTGGATTATACAATTCGTGGGGGATGCAACTGAATTCCCAAATGCCTAACATATCTGCATATTCAATGAGTGCATAATTATATTTATACAAGGTGTATTCATAAAATAAATCAAAATTTTTATTAACATTCTAATATTAAGTATATTATTAATTATTTTAAAAATATAGTAGAATCACTGACAATATCAATAAGTAAATCTCACTAAAATAATAATTCTAAGCTCAAAATATTTGTAATTTTTAGTCTTTTGTCTAAAATGTAGTTTTACAATAAATTTGTAAACACCCCCTATAATAAAATAACAATTGAAGACTGATGCGTCGAATATCACACAAAATACGTAAAACAAAACACAAAATTTAAAGAAATCTGTATGGGACATTTGTATGCAATTGCGTTGCCGTGAAATTCACCCCCGTTTTATAATAGCATCACAAAATGTGTAGGGATGTTGGCGGCTCAATCCCGCATGCAAATTGTGGCGTTCGCCTTTCAACCAGCCGAACCCCCGCAACCGATTCGTTCAGATATTCCCAAGTGCTGAATAATTGTAATGGAGATTCGATTCGTGACTGCGTTTCATCCCTCGACAAGGTACAATACGCACACGATGCATGCGACTGCGGAAAAAATGCACTTGCAACCTATTGCCGAGCAAGCAAAAAGTTGCAATTGATCAAGTTTTAATGATTAATTAGCAGCACTAATAAATGTTAATTTTAATTACGTCATCACCATTTTAATTAAGCGTTAATTGCGTGCGGTAATTGGATGCAAAATTGGATATTGATATAAATAAATAAACGCATGACAGCGATGCGTTGAACAAATAAATCGAATGCGAATTATTTATTATAAAGTGCAACGTTCGCATGATGCGTAATTAAAATCTAATTGAAATACAAACGCTATAAAGTCATATCATTGTCGATCATGCCACGTCAGCATCAATAATTATGCTCAATAGTGAGATAATTACAAATTATAATTAAATACAACACAAAGAGGGGGTTTATGATTGTACTATGTATGGGAAAATTTAATGGAGTTGCTGTTTGATTTGATTGCAACGAATTTTAGATGAGCTGCGTTGCGGATTGTTGTAGAATGAAATCAGTATTAATTGATATGCGATTTTATTGATTTTAATTTTAATTTTGCAATTGATTGATGATTAAATTGCAATAATGATTAATTACTTATTTAATGAAATATCAGGTTGATTTTTAATTAGTTTAATAAAATAATTCTTCTTTGAAACAAGTGTTTTATATGCAAATTAAACTGCATTATTAATAATCAATTTCCTATTCGAATATACATTAGATTTATCTTATTTGACCGAAAAGAGAGTAATAATATTACATACAATAATTATTTACTTTAGTTTTATTATTCATTTATTTATTTACTTACAAAATTTGTCCTTACATAAACTTATATAAAAATA
>JARJDV010001757.1:0-17319 GCA_030264675.1 Anaulacaspis nigra
AAATTGATGAGGAAACAGGTCAAAAGATTGTTATTAAAACGAGTACTGGTTCATCGGCCAAAAGGAAAAAAAGACGAAAGAAAAGAAGGAGTACGCAACGTGCCAATCGGCGACTAGCCAAAGTTGTTGCCCAAACGAAAACAACGAAACGTAGACTTGCTAAGCATTTTGGCATTTGTGCTCCACGAGCTACGGGGCAAATGCTGCCTGATGTTCGAATCCAAAGCGAAGGCCAGAGTATACACAGTCTACGATCAAATGCCGGGATTTCGTTCAGTTTGTTTGGAAACCGTGAAGAATTGGATTACTTTTCAGACGCAGACAATGAAGATGGCGAGTCTTTTATCGGTGGAACAGGATTACTATCACGAGCTCGACGACCGAATATGTCGGACGCTAGAATCTTCCAGCGATCAGCGAGTAAAAAGTCTATTCTTTTACCACAGGCAGCAGAAAGTACCAGTTGTGACATTCTTAGTAACATAATGGACTCTCAGGAGAAATTATTATCTAGAAATTCAGTATTGTCTATTACAAAGGATGGTACACTCAAGATTGACAACAACAAGAATTTTAAGAGTGAACAAAATAGAAATAAAGTAGATGTAAACGATGTCCGTAATGTAAATACGCGAAATGTTCCGAATTACACCCAGCAGGAAGCCAGCAACACATCGACAACAAATAGTCAGGAATATCCTGAAAGTCGAACAATCTCAATGAATTCCACGACGATCTCAAATAATTCTGTGTCAACGTCTAGCGGAGATCGGAATTCAGGAGATGACAGAAGATCTGAGTCTGAGATGGATACTTATAGCGACGCGGAAACAGTCAGTACTAGTAAAGCTGGCGAAGATTCGAATAAAGCAACTTCTTCACCGGCAGAAACTCAACGAAATGAAGAGAAGAACGAAGAAGTTGAACCGAAAAAAGATGCACAAGAGGAAGATGTGTCAAGCACAACTAATGTCCTCTTAAATTCGGATGATCCTGAGAGTGATGATGAAGAATGTCCGAACTTTAGTATTTACTCAAAAGATACTATTAATTTGGTAGCTAATCGTAATCCAGAACAAGATGAAGTCGGGAGTAGTTTGGATATCAAAAAAGCATCTACGCCTGTTGAAGATGAATTAGAACCTCCACCAATGCCAGAATCGGACGAAGATGATGAAACTGTACATGACTCAAATGAAATAAATACGGTAGTGGTCAAAAATATGACAAAAGAATGTCATACATTATATAGTGACTCGGATGAAGAAGTACTGAAAACAGATGAATTAAATAAATCGTTTGGCATTGGAGATATTCGCAGTTTAACTGAAGACATCAGTGAAGAAGAACGGAGCTATACGCCGTGTCTTGATGAGCGGGTTCCAACGCGGGAGGGTTTAGAAGGTTTAGACACAGAAGCAATTTCGGAGGATGAACGAAATGATTTTGAAGAAGCACAAGAGCAAAGAATTATTTCTGATACTGGAGATGCATTGGAGATTAATGCGAAAGAATCCGAAATGGATTTTACGAAACCTGAAGATTATGAAGAAGGCGAAATAGTTGACAAACGGAAAAAGCTTGAAGAATCGAAGCAAAATGAAGAATCCCAAAAGGTTCAGCCGAATACTCAGGCAGAAGAGCCCCCAGCGGAAGTGGCGTCATTCAAGAAAATTAGTAAAAACAATAAAGATCGAAATTATAGAGATAAAGATCGCGACACACGTAGTCTTTCTAAAGATAAAAATAAGGAAAATGTACGCGATAATAGACGAGAACGGAAGCGGGAAAAGAGGAAGGAAATTGAACGTTATAATGTGAGAAACGTAGTCGCCGATAAACCTCGTAAAGCCACAAAAGATAAATTTGGTCGAGATGCACGTAGAAGATCGTCTTCGCGATCTTCAAAGAGCAGCACTCCTTATAGATCTGGGTCTAGAGGACGTAGATCCAATAGCCGTGAAAGGCAACGTAGACGTAGACGTGTACGTTCTCGATCTAAGACCCGTTCTCGTTCGCGTAGTGTCTCACAGTCCCGATCTCGAAAACGCTCGAGTTCTCCGAGAAGACGAGCGCCTAGTAAGAGTAAGCGCAAAAAGAAGTCACCGGAGCGCAGTCGGAGAAGGAACAGAAGTGCAAGTAGACCACGCGCGGAACGACCAAGATCAGCATCTTCTTCACGCCGACATCGCGAGTGGGAAGCAAAACATCGGTCAAAAGCTTGGACACCATCCTTATCAAGATCTCGATCACCTGAAAGGCATGCGTCGCCTTCTTGGACCCCGCCCCGTGTTATTAAAAAGATCAAACCTAGCGATTTAACTGTTATTTTGACCAACGATTCAACGCAAAAGAAAGAAAAACGTAAGGCCGAGCGAAAGAAAAATAGTGCAATTGATAAGCCTAAGAAGCGAAGACGGGATAAAACACCACAGCCGAGCAAAGAAGTCTTTGCGTCTGGTGATAATATTTTGGTGAGTGTAAGTTTTAATAAGGAGGCTGAAGAAATGGGTCTGAAGCAGCGAACAAAACAGCGCGAGGACCGAGACGAAGTTCCTAAACGATCACGAAAGGAAAAAGAGAAGTGCGTGGAGAAGGAGAGTACTCCGTCCGTCAAGAAGAAGAAAAAGAAGAAGGCTACTCAAGACTTAACTAGCGTAAAACCCGTTGCAATTATTGATTTGGATCGATCACCATTCAAGGAATTGACTCCCTCGCCGAAAGATATAATTGTATTAAGCGATAGTGATCACAGTCCAGAAAAGATTGTGAATTGTGATTCAAGTCAGCAGCCAGATTATTCTCTTGGGCCAAAAACGCCCCCAGAACCTCAAGTTAAGTTTTCGCTTACATCTAAGCTGCCACAGTTGCGGCAGATTACTAATCCCCTGCACGAAGAAGATGATGAAAATGAAGAGAACGATGAGATTGATCCGCAGGCGGAGTTGGAACAGAGGCTAAACGATGCAATGCATAAAGGGCCAAATACTCCTTCTGAACCACCAAATTCACCTCCAAGTAGTCCGGATGCCTATGATCCATTTGATCCAACAAAATCACGCTCACCTACTCCCGAGAACGAACAAAAAACTATTGAATTAACTAACATAGAAACCGAGAATATACCACTTAGCAAAACTCCAGATTTGCCCAAATCACATACTCCGCCCTTAATTATGACTGATATTCAACCAGCCGATTCCCAATCGAACGCAACCCTCACGCCTGATGAAAATACGAAATCTGCTTCACAAGTCATTCCACAAGGAAGTTCTCCTGTATTTACAACAAGTAAAGGCAAGGCTTCTACTCCCACAATTGCTTATTCTTCAGCGACTTCGACGCCTACGTCTGTTACAGTAGTTACACCGAAAGTTAGTATATTGAACTCAACTATTCTGGGACCTACTGCATCTCAAACAAACCAACAACGGAATTTGCTTCCAAATGTTAATAAAACTAGCCCATTGAAACCATCTCCGACGAAAGCCGCAATGAAGATGATGCCAAAACGACCAGGCAGTACCTCAAAACTTTCAAAAAGTTCAAAGAATCGAAGCACGGACAGTAACGATTCCAACATGGATTTAGATTCTCCCTATTCACCCGGGCCTAGCGATTATGAAGATTTGTTTGAGCCTCCTACAGAGCATAAAGGCGGATCGAAAGGGATCCATCAGAAATCAACACCAGCTCCAAAGGCGGCAAACAAAATTCAGTCAACATTCGATAGTCTTTTCGGCACATCACCGAAAGGTAAAAGCAAAAACGACAAACTTCAGAAGAAGAATTCTGCTTCGAATAATAATAATCCAAAATGTATGTACGTTGAACCAAATATTATAAAGTCGTTATCATTATTTGTTCTAGGTAAACAAATAGGTGTTAAACTCGATGAGGACAGCTTAAAAATTTTGGACGATCTACCCAATTCTGCAGTTGAGATGCAGGTGAAGGACAAGGTAAGCATCACATAACATAATAATTTAACCATCGTGAATTCTAATACGTGAATTTATTTCAGTTTTTGAAGAAACTCAATCGACAAGAGCGGGTTGTTGAAGAAGTCAAACTTGTGCTTAAGCCTCATTATAATAAGAAGCATATAAACAAAGATGAATATAAAGATATTTTAAGAAGAGCCGTTCCGAAGGTAAAGTTATTTTTTACACGCTTTAACTTTTCTAATAAACTATTTTCAGATTTGTCACAATAAGTCTGGAGAAATTAATCCCAAGAAGATTCAAAATCTCATTGAAGCATATGTGAAGAAGTTCCGACACAGTAAGAAAGTATCAAGTAGCAGTTCAGTAAATGTACAGAAATAAGGTGAGCACGACGTTAACTAATAGGATGAATATAAAAACATTTCTAAGACGTTGCGACTGTGTTTCATTTTCAAATGAAAAACCTGACTTATTTAAGAATTGTAAATAGTTTTAACTTAAACATACAATTAATTGTGACATTGCAAGAAGGAATTTGGCAATTTTAATTATTTATGCAAACTAATTTTAGGGTAAGTAATTCTTTTACTTAGTTGCGTTAGATTCCTCGTGGTTTATAACTACATTGTGTAATAAAGATAAAACATTTGTAAGAAAATATTCGTATTAAAGGCAAATGAATTCACAATTAATTATTATTTTTATTCAATTTTTAATTTATACCATTAATAATTTTTTGCATATATACAGTAAAACCCCATTAATAAAAAAGAACAAATCCATCAAAGTGTACATTTCCTGTTTTAATTGTCTTTCTATATTTTTAACACCTATATAATAAAACGATTTGCTAGTTATCCCGTTTGAATGATTTAGTTGTTTAAAATGCTAAAATAGTCGCCGACATGAGAATATCTTTAACTGCTGGATGCGGATTAAACGAATTTAATGCGCTAATCTCTGGGTATTTGAAATTATCACGATTGTAGCGGCTGGAAAAAAGATTAAGTGTAAGTTAAAACATTAAATAATGAAAACTCCTTCATTTATCAAGGAGTTTTCATTCGAAATTGCATTTCGAATAAAACTTACAGAAATGCAAGTGCTAAGAACTAAATGCGCGTGTGCGTAAGCAATGCTAATCAATGCATGAATTGCTTCGGTCGCATATACGATTGCACTTCTTTGGACAGTGAGCTAGAGGAACTCCATCTAGATATCTGCCACCAATCAGGAGGAAAAACCAAGAAAAGCCACCAATAAAATTGAATGAACCAAACATAATTTATAGTAACAATATACGTATTTACACATAAAAAATCTCCAACTTGAACTGTAAAACCATGAAGAATCATGCACATGCTGGTGAAACTTGCAATTTATGTTATTCCGTTAAACCAACATTATTTTAAGCAAAATAACATGCATTGAAAATTAATAAAAACTAACCTGTTGATTCAAATCTTGGCCAACGTTTGCTGGAGTCAGGAATTCCATAGGAGCATTTGGATCTGTTGGTCCAGGGACAAAGAAGTTCATCATTGATGCATTGTTTGCTGGAGCAGATAGTCCGTCCGCAGCTAATGGTTGTGAAGTAGACGTTTTGCCTCCATTCGGATTAAATACATCCACGTACGATTTCTTAACACCTGAAATAGTATTTAAATTTTACACTGAAAGCATTTATTATTCTCGGTAGCCGTACTTCTACCACGTTGCATTTTAAACATATTTTGCGTAGGAAGTGGTGGTTTGCCGTCACTTTGCGGATGTTCCATGTATTGATGACTAGATGAATTTGTCGCGTATGTACTTAAGTTTGGTAGAGACTGGGGTTGTTGTTGTAGAGGCGGCATGTTATTAACATGTTGTGAAGTCATATCATTTGAAACTTTTCTTTGCATCAGTTCGGACATTTTTGGCGGTGGTTTAAGCTCGCTTGGTCCATCAGTGCCATCCTCTTCAGTGTTTACCCAACGCTTCTTTTCTTGGTCCCATACAATCTAATATGATAAGAATACATTACTTGCACTTTAAATAATTCGCAAACTACTTACAGTTGGATTTTTGTCATCCGGTAGTTTCATTTGATTTTTCGGCCGAAGAGCTAGTTTATTCCAAATTCCGCCAAACCATCCAGTGCTCGCGCTTGATTTCTCAACTTCTTTGGACTTTGCAATCTTATTTACAGTGGGTTGAGTTTGATTCTTGATGTGCTCTTCATTAATTGAGCTAGTCCTTTGTCTAGACTGATTTGGCATGGAAATTTGTGGACGCGGTGGTTCCTGAATAACAAATACAGCCAACAATTACGTACAAATAAAATAAAATAAAAGTTTTAAGAAGTCATGAAATATACAGAATATTAATATTACTTCATGATGGACTCGACATTAAAGTTGCGAACATCGAACTGTATTTATTATCATAAACTTGATCACATAAAACAAATTCTAAACAGCCACATGATCTCCTTTCTGCGATACACTGATGATAAGTTCACCTAAGGCCTAGTTTTGTAATTCTAAGGGCTATCTATCTATCGTAAAAACCAAGTCTAACATATTTTCGTGAAAAAAGTAAACATTCTCAAAAACAGCAACAACAACAGTGATATCTTTAATATAAGTCTTTCTGTTATGCATTATGGGTATATTGAATTTAACATTCAACTTTAAATGCTTTCTTCAAATGCAAGTACCGCATAATTTCTAAGGCATACAATTAGCAACATTTAAGCAAAATAAACTTCGCAAAGCGAACAACTGCGGTGTTTTTGTATTGCATATATTTATTTAAATTGGTAAATCTATATCAAAACTTTTAGCAGGACCATATTTTCGAAAGTTTTCAGTACCGTTGTAGTTATGTATTCGCGTTATACGCGTCGGTGGCATCAAATCTGATGGCGATGGGATTTGATCGTTAGCTGGCAATTTAATCTTAGGCGTTACGTTATTTGTTGGCGCATCAATAGGAAATGTGCCACCAAATACAAGCGGTTTATAAACAATGTCTTTATCGGTTTGTTTGAAAATGCAATTTTTCAAATTGGATAGCATATTTTTCTTCTTCGCCCAGGCATCTACTGTATCAGCAATAACATCGTGTTTTTGTTTCGGCGACTTTTTCTTTTCAAGCTTTAACGGTGCGAAGTTCGCGCTGAAATCTTGAGCCGAAATACTGATATTACTTTTCGCATCCACGTACATTACTTTAGGCGATTCTACGACGTCGAACGATTTAAATTTTTGCAATTGTTTACGTTTGCCACTTTTAATATCGAATGTATTGTATTTCGTGACTTTTGTCACTACTTTATTATCATCCTTGTAGCAAACGAGTTGCGACTTTTCGTCATGTTTCAGAAATAGTCTACTACTTGATTGCGATTCGCACTCTGAGCTTGAACGAGAGCTTTGCCAGGAGAGTGATTGCGAAGTTGATTGTGCCTTGCGCGATTGCAAGTTGAGGCGTTTTCGCAGTACCGAGCGTACTCTACTTACTGGTTCTTTCTTTGAATTCTCAGGCTGCGTCCAAGTCAAATGCAAAGCAACAAATTGCAAGAGAAATGTTAAGATAAAATATTATGAAGCTCTAATATGTATATGTGCCATTCATATAATATTGTCCAAACTTGCGAGATTCATAAATTAAAGAAGTATAATAACCACATTTTAACATACCTCAACTTGAGAATGTTTCCAGTACTCTTCTTGCTGATCACATTGTGGAGACATTGCTTCTGGTTGCGACTGCGGTGATGCGTAATCCTGGGGTTCTTGGTTCCATTGAGAAGGGGGCTGTTGATTCCATTGTTGATCTTGATAATGCGCGCTATTGTAATCTAACGAATGCAAATACGTTATGTATAAATCACTGCATAAACATCATTTATTTATAATTACTTTGTGCAACATCAGTTTGCTGTGGTATCATATAATTATGTTGCTCTACAGATTGTTGCTGGACTTGTTGCCAGTTCTCCGGCTGTTGTTGATTTTCTGTGGGTAACCACGGATCCTGTGGTGAATGTTCATATGACTGAACTTGTGGTGGAATAGAACTAGTCTCCGGAGTCAATGTATTAAGATTATTTACGCTCTCGTGTGATATAAGCCCCATCTAAAATTTTATTATTACATGCGGAAATATAGTGTTATGATACAATTTACCTCATATTGTTCTTGAATACTTTTTAAATCTTGCAGCCATGACTGCTCTGACTTCATAAGATCTGAATCCTCAAACTCCACATTATCATTGTATCCTGTTGGATCGTAATACTTCAATCTATCTGCTAAAGTACAGACTTTATTAATTAACGATGGTTGGGCAAGCGTTGGATTTGCTGTAAAGGCATTGGCAACTTGTTCCAAATAAGCTAAAGAGCTTTCAAGAAATCCGACATCCGCTAAACGTGTTGCAATCAAGTATTTATAGGGCTACAAAAACAAATTAGTTTGACAAATATCACACAACAACTCACTTACTTGAAATTGTGGAATTCTAAATTTTGGATCATTTAAGCTACATGCGTATTCATAAATCTCAGTCATATGAATAGCTTCATTATGCGCAAACGTAGCAAATGGCTTCAATGAACTGCTACCTAACAGAACTAGCTTTCCATCCTCGCCGTAACGAGAGAATCCAACTTCGGCCATAAGATAACAAAATTGTGCAGCATATAAACTTCCTCTGGACATTAATGTATCACCCAGAGTAGTGATAGCTTTACGATCCATTTCCGGTCGTTGCGTGGTATTCGAGAGAATCATGGCCAAATGAGGACGCCAGTCTCCCCATTTTTCATCGTAAACAGACTATAATTCAAATTATTAAAAGCTATGCACGCCGGATTAAAAGTATACTCACAGTAACAGCGGCGGGCAAATGACCACTTAGTAACTGATATAAGGTTTGCAAAGGATCATTCATTGGTAAACCATTGGCAAAACGTGTCATCACTTTTGCATAAGTGCGCTTGTCAAGTTTGCTAGCGAGGAATAATGCATGACCCCAGAGACTATGTTTCATTGCCCATTCAAGAGCTTGTTGACCAGAACCGTAAATAAGATATTCTCGAAACTTGTTGGTGATGTATTCTTCCTTCAATGCTGTCGATGCACCATCACCAGACGCCTCAGAAACCTCAACAACACCACTACTATTGGACGCAACAGAAGGTGGACGTTGTTGAGCTATGTTTTCAACATTACGATCTTTCATTAGCAACTCGGCTATATCAGCACCAACAACCATCTGCAAATAACAAAATCGAATTAAATTCATATATTAATATGTTATATTTGTACTCACTCCATTTTGACGAATCAATAAAATTAAAAGTTCCCACATTAAAATGTATGATTCCGGATCATTAATATCTTTATGATTGTCCCTGTTTCGAATTTTACTGTTGCAGTACTCAATAATGGTTTTCTTATGAGTAACGCCATGCACCAAGGGACCAGGAAACTGCTCCAATTCAACCAGTTCATCGTCATTCTCAAGATAATCTTGAAGACGCTCTAATTCAACTAGTGCGCTTTGGCCGTCAATTGGATAATGAGGCAAAATCTTGACTAAGCGCCCGGATACAATCGATGCTTTGATATGAGCTGTAGAAAACTTAGCAGGTGTGAGACGTTGTACTGAACTTGTATCGTCCAAGTTTAAAGAACTATTGTTGTAGTCATACACTCTGCCAGAACAAAGAAGGATATGTAATAATGATAAAATATAATAAATATACAAGGACAGCACGTAAAATGATAATTAATTCAATTAGTTTAAGCTCATGCAATTATTAATTTGATGATATGATAGAATGAGCGAAACCGAAACACTTACATTCCCCATAGTATCGAATTACCAATTATCTAATTGAAATTATTCAGAAAATTATTACTTTACAACGTAAGTAAATCATAATCTCGTGTAATTTACCAAACCCTCCAATTAGAATTCAAGCTACCCATTTTGACATTATCAGATATTAAGTAACTAGTTGTTGTGCGAAATCTTACCTTGAATCATCAATACCATAATGGCTTGATATACTCTGTGAATGTTGCTCCCTATAATATCCAAGAGACATTTGTTGATAGCTATTATGTCCATAATAGTTTTCTCTCAAATACCTGTACAGGAATGAAAATAGTGCCACAAAGAACAAAATATTTATAAAACATTGCACACACGATGTGTATTATTGTGAATGCATATGTCTAAATAGCGCATTTTGAAGGATGCTATATGATTTGATAAGCGCAAAAGAAGAACCAAGCTGATTTGTGTTAAATTGTAACGCTTGTAACACAACAAAAACTCACCGTTCCTTAGCGAGCTCATCATTTGCACTGCTACGACCTGAGTGCACAGAAACCTTTTCCTCTTGGGTATAAGTTGAACTAGCAGCACCAGATTGTTGATAATATTTGCGGTACCATTCAGCATACGCTTGTGGATCAGTTCGACGTAGATTCTCTAAGTAGTACTGATATTGTTGATAATAAGGGCTATACGGATCATAGGGATAAGCCTAAAATAAGTTATAAATTCGTAATGCTTTCAAGGATACCGCCCTATAGCTTGCTGTACTTACTGGCATCTTATAAGCATTATATGGATCTCTATGTCTTCGGGAATCACGATCTCGTCTCCTATCACGGTCATGCCCGCGATCCCTAAAACTAGTATCTCGCATCGAATCCGAGCGACTGGAAGGCCGCGAAGACCGATCGTAGTCATCCTCATAGCGATTATAATAGTAATGACTATCTCTGGGCCTATAGTCTGCTCGCCTATCCAAGCGATCCCTATCGCGATCGCGATTTCTTTCACGATCATCTTTTCGCCTTCTATCAGGTTCACGGTCTCTATCCCTATCTGTTCGTCGCAAACTTGCATATTTCTTATCATAATCGTCGCGGGGCCATTCCCGATCATCGCGTCTGTGATCTCGCTCTTTATCACTATTAAAGTCTGTATCGTCTTCATAGTTGCGATCACGGCGACGACGTCGATCAGTACGAGACTTTTCACGACTTCCTTCTCTACTGTAGTCAGGAGTAAATCGTTTTTCTCGCCTTCCGTCATCTTTTTGCCTACGATCTCTTCTATCCAGTGGTGGTGATGCAGGTCTTTCAACTTCGCTATCAGTTTCAATTCTTCGTATGTTGTCATTACTCAATTTAGTTTGTACCCGTGCATCGCTTATATTTTCACCAACCGTCAGATCACGGATGGAATTGGTTACATTATCAATATCATTAACAGATGTGCTATCTAATGTATTTGCTCCATCAAGATTCATTTCTCGTTCTACCTCGTGACGATTCGTAGGTGGAGCTGGAGGCGTATCAGCTCCAATAGTAGCGGAACGCGATTGTAATGGGTTACGGTTAATTTCTTGCAATTCATTGTCAGACGCTTCCTCTTCATCAGGATAACGAGCTTCCGGCGATGAAGATTCACCTGGAATCATGCGGTGCAACCCCACAGGTGGACTGGCAGCCTGATTCGATGTTTCCGTTTGACCCAGAACCATTCGGCTTAAGCCTGGTGGCGGTTCATTGGATTCACCCTGGCCAAATTGCCCCGGTACCATGCGGCTCAGTCCTGGAGGTGGCAATGCATCGTTTTCATCCGACAACTGGCCTGTCTCCAGATACTGATTCCGCTCATTAAGTGGGGCTACTTCATTATTTTCTAGGCCAGTGGCAGGAAACTGTTCAAGTGCCATATCAGCATGCAGATCAGGCGCTGGAGCTTCTGAATTATCTGGCACTGTTTCCAGATTTACGCTTTGATTTATAGGAGCCAAATATGTACGACTCTCGGGTAACCTTGACTTTACGGGTATTTTCTTATAATTAGTATCATTTCGCGGTCCGGGCATCATCAACGGTGCTGATTTAGGATCTGACTCGTCCTTTGAATGTATAATTTCTTTATTTTCACAATTATCGAATACAGGATCTGGCTTCTCATGCGCTTGCTCTTGGGGTGTTTGATGTCCTGAAACCGGTGAATGACTTATTGTAGAACTGCGCGAAAACATTTTATCGCTTTCTGACGTTTGCAAGATATCATCGGAAGATTCCTGGCTAACTTGTGATTCAATCGACCATTGTGCGGACAATGCCTCATTTTTAATGCGACGATTTATCGGTAAACACGCTGGATGTGCTACGGTTTCGAGATTTTCTGGTTTCATCTTTCCTTTGTCACCCATTTTGGGGAAAAGATTTTGCTCTACCTGCTGCACACCTTGAGCTATTTCTAAGTTTCCCTCTGAACTGGAAGCGTTAGATTCCAGTTTAATATTGGATGATGAAGAAGATTCCTCCAACTTCCAATTCCAAGATTCATCATTTGTAAACGTATCTGCGACCTGATCTACATTTGCGTTTTGTATGTTGTTAGAGTTGTCTTCATCACCCCATCCCCATGCACTATTCCACCCATCATTTGGCATTTGTTGTGGAGGATGACTGGGTTGATGAGTTTGCTGTTGTGACTGTTGCACATATGAATTGTTGGTCTGATATCCATATTGCATATTTCCATAGTCATAAGTATTCTGTTGCTGCTGTGGATAGTAATTATTTTGTTGGTTGCCATAGTATTGTTGATGTTGTTGCTGTGGATGCTGGGATTGCTGTTGTGAAGCATATGGTTGTTGAGGTTGTTGCCAAAATGAAGACTGACTTTGCTGATTTAGCTGTTCATTGGCAGCAGGTAATGTGGTATTATACCAATTATTTGGGGCTTGTTGTTGCTGCCACTAAGTATATCAATAAAATAAGCATTATTTTTTAGCGTAATATATTACAGCAAATACTAACATCTTGGGAATGTTGATTTGGGTTGTACATTTGCACTGGCGGCGACGTTTGCATGGGTCCAGGGCTAGGAGTAGCCGTTGGGGTACGTCGCTTCATCCAGGACATTTTAATTTATTCCTTTATAAGCATTAATCGTATATAAGTTACGTAGGATATGACATTGGAAATCTTTCAATTGAATAATTTTACGTGGTAATTCTTATTAGAACTCAAGGAACCTAAGCTGTATTACTCGGATTAAACCATTTTGGAATCACTACATATCTCTAGCATATGGTAAATGTTATAAAATACAAAGGGAAAGCGGTTTCTCAACTTAGTACATACATTTTAGATGCATGCAGTTACTGAACACGATGAATCAAATGACTTACAATATTACTTTGAACAATCAAACGCTGGCCTAGTTATTGCACATATTGACATCCACAGGTATTAACACAATGCACAATTTTTTTATATCCAAACCCACAAGATAATCAGGTTCATTTCTCACTGTGACACTGACCGGACGTAAATAGAGAGGATTTTGCTGAACTGATTGCGACTACGTGTATGGGTATGCGACGTAAGCGAGTAATGACAATGTCATTTCTATCGTCAGTGCTGTTGGATTCCACCAATGTTAATGCCTAAGAATATTTATTTACTATTAATTACATTACATGTTGTAAATATTAATTAATAGAATAAACTTGTCAATAATTATTACAGCTCCATATGAAAATATTGTAAAGTCAACTATTTCAGCCCGTTATACAAGAGGTGGCGCAATACAAATGATTAAATCAGATTAAATATTGTTAATCAACTGTGCTCACCTGTAGGCTGAGCGCGCGAAACCAAATGACTGAAAATTAAATTATAAAGTTTTCAATTTTTAATTAATGTTGACAAATGTTTACTCGTATTTCTTTACTACTGAATATATTAAATTCAAAATAATCCATTTAAACAACGCAATTGCATACAATTGCATACACGGCAAAACCTAACCTCAAATATGTGTTTACATTCTCACCTCCAAAAATAATATCATATAGGGTTGTTAAATTAAAGTGAATATGACTTTTAAGGGAATTCCAATGTCAGAAATATACGAGGATTCATCACCTTGGTTATACAATACTCTTCCGGTCGTGGTTTGCTCTTATCATACAATTTTATACAAGCTCAATCCAAGTTTGAAAGAACCACCAGAGCCACATAATTCAACTATAAAATGCCACTGGGAAGAAGGATATGTGCGTATGCCCTATTCAGCAAAGAATGTTTTTCCGACAAAAGATGTACGTCTTTAATGTATTTTCAAAGTGTGCAACTATATTTGTCATTATTACATAGGAAAATGGGAAAGAAGGTTTAATATCTAGATGGGAGCTTATTCAAAAAACATTACTGCAAACTATTGAAAACAGTAGAGCCTTTGAAGTGGCACTCAATGCATACAATTTTAAATTACCCAAGTTTCATGCATTGCATCATCTATTTGAGGATGTTTTTGAAGAATGTGAAAGTACACATTTCTTCAATAAACTATTACCAAAAATAATACAGTTAGCACTACAACTACCTGAAATTGTACCAGGCAGCATCCCATTCTTAATCTCTGATCACTGCAAATCAATCAGTTTGAGTCAAAAGCAAATTGCATGTTTATTAGCAAATGCTTTTTTGTGCACCTTTCCAGGCAGGAAAAATTTGAACAATTATCCAAGTATTAACTTTGACAGGTAACAGCATAATAATCATCATTTAATGGTATTGTAATGCATTTAAATTGTAGCTTATACTCAACAAGTACAAATAATGATTCTGTTGTTGAAAAGATAAAATGTATTATCCATTATTTTCGCCGTGTACTGCAGAAAAGTTTGTAACACATTGTTCAATCATGGTTAATAAGTAATTTGACTAACTTTAGTGCCAGTTGGAACTGTAACCTTTGAAAGACAACATATAAATAGAAGTCATTTACCAAAATGGGATAAAGTGGACAATAACTTAGGCAATGTAAGAATACATATAAATTCACAGGGCACAATTGAAGATGATGGTCTAGGATTGTTGCAAGTTGATTTTGCGAATAAGTAATGATAATTTGATACTTAAAGATCTGATTTAATATTGTATATAGACTTGTAGGAGGTGGTGTGCTTGGATATGGCTGTGTACAAGAGGAAATTCGATTCGTGATTTGCCCTGAACTTTTAATCACACGACTTTTCACTGAAAAATTGGGAAATCATGAGTCATTAATTATCACAGGTAAGATATGAAATGTTGCGATTGCAATAATCATGTTTTAAATCATTGTATAGGGGTAGAAAGGTTTAGTAAATATAAAGGATATGGAGCAAACTTTCAATGGGATGGAAATTATGTAGATGATACACCTTATGATGAGTATGGTCGCAGGCGAATACAAATTACAGCAATAGATGCAACATATTTTTCTAAACCAATGGAACAGTTTGGTTCAGGTGCTATTTTACGTGAACTTAATAAAGTAAATAATGGGATATGCCAACTTTTTTAAGATAATGGCCTTGTTCTTTATTGTAGGCTTATGCAGGATTTCATTCGAGAGCAATAGGGTTGTTACCAGCTATTGCAACAGGGAACTGGGGTTGTGGTGCTTTTGGCGGAAACGTGTATATCAAATTTTTCATCCAATTAATGGCGGCCAGTGCTGCTAGACGCAGTATGGTATATTATACATTTGGCTCGGAGACGTTACGCGATGAATTGTATGATATGTATACGTTTCTGGCCAATAACCAAATTACTATATGGCAATTATGGCGTTTGCTTTGCAAATTTGTCAGTTCACAACAGCCAATTGATAATTTTTTTCCATTCATACAGCAAGCTTATTTTGATACGAAAAATCAATTATCTTTTGTATCTAATTTGCCAGACATTTCGAATAAGAAATGTTTAAATACAGAACCGCAACCATCATCGAGCAAATGCAGCGAAACGAATTTAAACAATACACAAGAGGCAAAAAGGGTGAACGATGTAAAGGCAGTAAAAAATGACTCCAATATCGAATGCTATCTGGGAGAATCCAATATCAAAAATTCTGGGGCTGAAATTGCACGTAAATCTGATAGCAGTTCTAAGATTCCAAATGTATTTCACAAACGTAAACGGAAATCTCCCAGTAGTAGTTTGAATTCGAGTTCAATTGACTTGGTTACACTGATTAATAAAATTGATGGAAGTGCAGCTAACCAGGAGTGCGAAACGACAAATAAACCGTCGATTGGTTTTCTTGATCAAGTTGATGAATATATAAAAGAACAACGAGAAAATACTGATCAAGCTATTCGGGTGCAAAGCAGTATTATCACTGATGCGCATGAGGAAATGGATGTTGAAGAAGAAAACATCGTGGTCGATGTGATTTCAAAACGAAAAATAACAGATTATTTTAAGAAGTCTTGAGCACTATGACACTTTATCACGCATAAAATAGTTTGAATTGCAACATTATATTGTAATTTTATACATATGCTCATACTTTTGAATGGTTTTGTATATAACTTCAAAAATAAATTATCACATTTAATTTATTTATTGTGGTACATTTTTTTTGTGAATTTAAAACAACGGAAACAAAGTTCGCCTTTTAATGAAAGGAATCATTAAAATACAATACTGCATATTGTGATATTTTTGTTTTTCGGAGTGAAAGAGAGTTTTGCCCAGTGGTATATTTTTATTCAATCATTAACGTTTTCTTTCCTTAAAAAAGAAAGAACAGTTAATCATCAGTATTACAATAATGTCGATAAATAACTTAGAAAAATTTAAAATTTGTATTACTAGTTGCGGCATCTATTTCATGAAAATTCAATTAATTACAGATGCCCGTTCATATTGAGGAAAATTTGAGAAATTAAAGAAACAATCTTTTTAAAGTTGCTTGAAACCTTTCACAATTACAGGAAATCCGTAAGTGAAGAAAAGTAAATACCTGGGCAATAAGACAGGGCTCTAGGGCCTTTTACATAGAAAAAAGGGTTCAACTTTTTAACTTTACCCCTTATTGCGTTATGGAAATTGCATGACATGAAAAACAAAAACAGAAATACCATTTACTTTTACAATGGATGATTTGTCATCCATTGTCCATTGTAAAAGTAATAAATTTAATTTAATCATTGTTCTTTTATTTGTTATTGAGAAATTATTCATCATCATTGTTTATAGCGAATGTTAGTCATTTCTTCATCTGCAAACAATACTTATATTATAATGAATGAAATATTGTACAATTCACTGCATGTGCAATTGCACAACGTCACATTCTATAAAGCAAACTTAACAATTAAACTAATGTATCATATCTAAAAATAACATTGCAACTTTTACACCTGTTAATTAAATTATATGAAAGGAATGTTTAAATAGCTAATGAATTGAAATAAATCACAAACAAACACATATTTTATTTTATTCAACGTCATTGTAGAAATCATGAAAAAGCGTTGCGACCCTCCAACTGC
>JARJDV010001758.1:0-21919 GCA_030264675.1 Anaulacaspis nigra
AAACATTTAAAAGTTTTAACTAAATTTTAAGCGACATTTCATGAATATAAACCGACCAAAAAAGAGAATTAATTAATTCACCATCGGCAGGTCGGACCGCCTGAAAGGAAATTTAATTAACGAAATCGTTAACAAAAGTATTGAGTAACCTTCCCGTGTCGCGCTTTCCGTGTTTCGGTCGATGAATAAAATCGATGGAATCATTTTTTGCGGCACGTGTGTCACACCGAACACGTTTATTCAACCCGCGTCGTCGGGCATTGCGCGAAAGTATTTGCCGTTATTGAAAGGCAGCGATCTGATAGTGTGCCTCGTAATTGGCTCGTAACTAACTTAGGACTAATTGATTCGTAATTAGAGATAATAGCATATTTGCATTAACAACCGCTCATCGTCAAGGGAGCCTCAATTCTCTTCGCATCATTTGCGCACGTCCAAGATGTCTTCAAACGATAAAAAGCGTTATTATCCTAGCGTTTGTGAAAGTTTCGAGCCGTTAGAAAACTTTGTGCGCTCATTATATATTGATTAGTTTTTATGCACAGCATCCTTGGCGCGATGCCAATTTGCCTGCCATTGAAAAACAATACGTTTGACTCTTCGCCTCGCGCATGAACTTTTAAAGAGATGGAACTTTAGCACGTGCCGACAGATAAATTTTATAGTTATGTTTTTGATTTTTGTTTCAACTTTGCTCGTGTTGAATTCATGAATTCAAAATTGCCAAAGTTTCGCTTCAATTGCGAATCGTATATCAATTAAACGAATTTATATTCGGCATTCAATTTGAGTTGTTGTGAAATTTCTAAATGAAGTGCGGGCGATTTGTTGATTATGAATAATGCATAGGCAGCTTGTTGCATGCGTTTGAAGATGATTGCAATTAAATAGATATGCAAATATATGCGGAAGTAATAAATTCGTACTTAATCCGACTGGAATTAGGGCCGTTTAAGCAAAGCACTTAAAGAAGCATTTCGTCCACGAGTCCCTCTCTCCTACCACTACTACTCTGTAGTTAAACCCCTTATCATTGCTTATCGCTGTTTATCCACGTAGAACAGAAATGCATTTGTGAAATTAATCCAGCTAAATGTGCACACCGAATTACAATGTCCGACGAGCACGCAACGTCTTAATTAATCGAAACACGCATCTTCAGCGTGTCGGTGCTGTTCGACCTTTCTAAATAGGTAATTCACTAATTAATATCATTAAGTGATTAAGCTCCCGTATCGCGTTTCAGTTTACGTGCCTCATATTTACGATATTGACACACTTTTCCATGCAACACGCGTCGCCTACACGTGTATCCTCAGTGTTTGCATATCAAGAGCTTTCACGCGCATTTGTTTTATTTTATCTCATTGCATCCGTTTGACAGGGAAATTCGCGTTGATGCAAAGTGGATGAGATGCAAGCCAGAACCCGAAGCCGAACACAGCCGACTGTCGTCGCTTTGTTCGCGCAAATCCTTTGTGATGTGCGGCGTGTCGACAATATTTTAGAAAATTAATCACAAAAAGCTAGTTGCTCACAAACACACTCCAGGGAGATTGCATCCGTAAGCGTAAACATTCATCGCTATACTACCCTTGCCGACCAATTCGCTTCTTGCGCGATGATTTATTAGCGCCAAAAGCCGTCCTCGTATTATTAGTACGAACAATGCGCGCCAAATTTTTGCACGAACGATAACAGCCGAGTCACCCCGGTGGCTTTACACTGGGTACTGCCGAAAGCTTAATATGGCAACAGTGCGAATTTCTTTCATTGTTGTTGATTACTGTGATCTGTAGATTCAGGTTAATTTTCATTATACTTTTGAGTATTGTGCGCAGCTTTGCTCAACTCTCGCATTGTATTGGGCGCATGACAAAAAGTAATTTGTGTATGAAAATATGCTTGAGAGACACGTACACACTTTTGCAATTTAACCACATCCGGCGAATCGTGACACCCGTTGAGGATACTTACGTGTTTCGCGCTGGCATTGAGCAGAAACACAAATAACGTGGCGGTTTCGGGTGATCCGTGGATAAATTTGTTTATTTGGCTGGCTAGGGAGGTATGCGCACGACTCGGAAGTGGAGCGAATTAAATCAATTACGTGCCGGGTTTCCAATCCTTGAGATCATTCCACGAGGCGCAAACCAATTGCAAATTACTTCACATTAAAAGCAGTGGGCCATATATAGAATTCGTTCGTTCGGCTAGCGAAGTAGGGCCACTTGTTCGAATTGTTGACATATGCCAAGGTAGAGGATGCTCTCTCTCCATAGTCCTTATGGCTCTGTCCTCCAAGCTGAGTGAATTGCAATTTGTTCGGCGTGTTCACTCTGACTCTTCGTGCACGCCCTGTGCGCGCACCAGTGAAATATGGTCGCAGAATAATATTCGATAATACATTACGATTGTCATTTAACTGAGCGCCAATAAATTTGCTGCCAGAACGAGGAGAGAAACACGGATAATGAGGTTCCGTAGTGAGAGATGGGTTTATTGTTGGCAATTTTTTACACGCGTGCAAGTGAACGTTTAAATCTTTTGTTAATGCAACTCGAAAACGACCTCGACGCAGGCTCTTTATCCTGGCTGAAATAAATAAGACTTTGTTCCTTGAGCCTGCTCGCGAGCGCCTGGACGCTTTACATAAAGCACCTCGATAGGCATTTCTGACGTTCAGAAATTCTGAATTTCTGATGCAATGAATAATACATTAATTCAGTGGCGTACATTCAAAGGCACGTCGAACTTTCTTCTCCTCGTAGTGAGCCATCCCGCCTGTCAAGTTTGCCACTTGTATCTGAGCGCAGTGAAGCCGACACAGATACTGTCGACAGATACCAGATAAAGCTCATCGAATTGTTGTTGTTGCATTCGGGACAACAATATTTCGGTGGAGCGATAATCCGCTCGTGTTATAAAACACGACTGAGATTTGTACAAGATTAACGTTGACAATGCGCAGTAACATATTGGCACATTAATAAACTGCAGCATGATTAAGTTATCTCAACATAAAATATTATCGATCAGTTTACATACACTACACTATACACTTACATCGTAATCAACACGTTGATGATTTCGGTGCAGTGCGTTACGCTGCGGCCATGAGATAAAATACGAAATATATGATCGTAATTAATTTTCATTTTCATGGCGCGCACCACCGACTAAGATTGTCTTATTCAAAGCCGCTTTGTGTGCTATACGCATTCGCTTTAATTCGGCTACGACTTTACGTTTCTTCGTCAAAGTAATAGGTTGCTGCTACTGCATCCATGGCTCACAATTAGTCATGGCATTAAGAAGCGCATCGTGTTCTATGTGCGAACTTTTTGAGAAGGCGGCGACGGCGGCGGCGGTTCTAAGTTTGATATGAATTAAAGTCGAGAGTGAATACAACACTTAATTAAATTCGAATTATTTGCATTTGATAGTACATGAACGGCTTTTTAATTACAAACTTTTGCACATCTAAGGGTTTTTTCCTTAAAAAAATAAAATTACCAACTCTTCAACTTCCATACGTTTAGAAAGTGCTCCGCTTTCATCTCGAGAAATTGATTGAATAGTTAAAGTAATTGTTATGAAACAATTCTATTTAATAAGTTTATTAGAGAAGCGAGAATTGAGCTGTTTAATGGCATAATAATATTACTTTCCATTACATGCGGGCGCAAATTCAGCACTTTACACTTACCAAGTAAAATAGATAGTGCGCAGAATGTAGGTATGCGGTTAGAGATGTGTACGTAATCTAAATATTCGCACAAACTTAATTTAAATTAATTAACAAATTTCAGGAGACGCACTCTGCACACGCGTTTGAAATCAATTGGAACTATTTGTCCGTGAGTTTAATCAGTCGCCGCTATCCGCTGAATGACCAGTTTTTGAATAAGAGCGCAAAGCGTTTAACACGAATCGCGCGAACATCGGGAACGCACTGAGGGTGGATGCGACCGATAGAGGATCCAAGCAACGACGCCGATCGTCCTGGCGCTACTGAGGAGAGAGGACGAAACGCTTTTCCATGTACAGCATCCATCCCGCTCGTTTTGTTTCGCCGCCTCGTTCCGTTCGTTTTGCGATTATCGCACTCAACGACGCGACGCTCTCTCCCTAGTCATTCATTACACTCGTCTTCTGCCAGCCCGAGTTGCTGGTGACAATTTTTAATTTGCTTGACGGCCTACTGCACACAATCAAAATTACACCCCCAAGATATTATTATCATTTTTCGCCCGCAATGGACTCGCAATCAAATATGATTTGATATACATCAGATGATATTAAATTCTGATAATTATTTGCTGGAATGATGAGTTTTCGTTGTGACAGTGTAAGAATTGCTTCCATTAGAACTACCTAATATTTATTAGAAATTCAGGTATTACAATTAATACTCAATTGATTTAGTCTTATTGAATAATGTGTTGATTATACTAGACCGCAAGCTAAAATGACTACTTTTTCTGAGGGCGTTCCATTTTTAGATCCACATTTTTCCATTTTCTTGACAATATCCATGCCACTTATTACATGGCCAAAAACAACATGCCTTCCATCAAGCCAGTCTGTTTTTGCTGTGCAGATGAAAAATTGTGAACCATTTGTATTTGGTCCAGAATTTGCCATGGATAGTGTCCCTGGTCCCGTGTGTTTTAGTTCAAAATTTTCATCAGCAAATTTCCTACCATAAATTGATTTTCCTCCAGTACCATCATGATGTGTGAAGTCACCACCTTGGCACATCTAAAATCAAGTTGGTGTTAAAATCAAATAGACTAAGTAAAATAAGATAAGTACTTACAAAATCTGGAATAATTCTATGAAATATAGTACCTTGAAAGCCATAGCCTTTTTCATGAGTACATAGACATTTGAAATTGTTTGCTGTTCTTGGTACAATATCTGCTCGTAACATCATTGTTATTCTTCCTACTTCTTGTCTTCCTATTTTAATATCAAAGTAGACTTGGGGATTCAAAACCTTTGTTTCCTTTTGATTATCAATCTCACTAACAATTGACTGTACATCCTAAAATAAATCATAATATTTATATAAAGTAATACATGGTGGTGTTTACTAACATTTAATATATCATCTGCAGCCATGGTTTTATTAATTGTTTCACCAGCATGTTCTTGTAACCAAGTGTCCTCTGACCAAACAGGCCTTGTTGATCCTTCTTTGATTCTTTGTGGCTTGGCAAGATTAACTCTTATTGTTCTACCAAACAGCTCAGAATCATTCTAAAAAAGAAATTGGGATTGTCAAATAAAGTTAGAATACATTCAATTTAAATTACCATATTGTCAATTGCAGCAGCAGCATCCTCAGCACACTCATATTCAATGAATGCAAACCCTCTATGTTTCTCTGATTCATAATCTAAGGGAATTTGTACATCAACTATATCTCCAAAGGGGATGAATGCAGCGTTTAAAATCTTTTCATCAACCTCCTCTGCTAAACCCCCAACATAAACGGTTCTTTTGTGAGTGACTGCCATTTTACAACAAATGAATCAAACCACAATCAGAATAAACAATTGTAAACAATATCACCGACATCAAAACCCGCAAAAGATAGGTTATGATAAGCATGGGTAATGACGCGCGCGTCATACAAATTGTTATAACAAACTTGAATAAACTTTAATAAACGACTCTTTATGTAATACTGAGTCGAATACCATTATTTGAATACAACATAAGTAATTCTTAAATAAAATGAATTGTACGGTAAGTAGTTTGAATATACAATAATTTAAACTGATTCAAACGTATAACATATATACTTTAGTTCATTTGCTTAGTGGGTTTATTTTGGTTTGGTTGAGTAGTTATTGTACATCAATATATCTATTAATATGAATGTCATTTTCCAATAATAAATTTTAGAACAGAATTATTAATATACATGTAGATGTACCGAACAAAGCACTATGATCTTCGGCTAGTACGTATGATTAAACAATACTAATGTACATTGTTTATATTGAAACATAAATCGCGATAATAATAGCATATTACCAATTAGTTTTAACAATTTTAATGCACTAGTTTTAACGCACAAATTTATTTGCGGAAATTATAGGCAAGACAATCGGCAACCAAACAAACTCAAATAAACCCATGGAAGTAAATCGACACAGGATACAGATCATGCAAACAAGGGAAACTCGAACTTAAATGAAATTGATGAAGGAGCACGACCATATTTTACATATATATGCACATTAAATATTATTGTAATGATCTATTAAAAAACTTTTAACAGTACTTATTAACTTGTGAGAATGAATTATAGTATATACATACTTTAATCCATTTGAAGATTTATTTTTATCCTCTGAGTGATAATTCAAAAATTCGATATTCTTGGGAAATTTAAGTTTTTGTGCGTTATTTTTATCCTATAACGCAGTGCAGTATGATTGAGTCTATCTAAGTGTATCCCAATGGATAGTCATGTTATATATATTTGTCTAACTCTACAGATGGGGCAGTAACTGACAGCTCCGTAGATCTCAATGTGTAAGGCCCGATTTATTAGTGTTCAGTGCGTTCAGTGCACAACAGTGCACAAAACTAGCTTCAGCGATTCAGTCTCTTGCTGCACATCGTTAATTCGCGGAGTGTGTTAAATAAGAACTTGTCGTGATCAAATAGTTGACACATTATAAACGTGAACAGTGAAAACAACGAGCATTGTTGCCAAGGCGTAATGTTACACAGAGAAAATTAATGAATTGCCGAATGATTATTGGCTATTTTAAATTACGTACGTTTATCGATGTCGCATAAATTTACATGTTGAACGGCAAACGGCGTAATTTTGGGGGTATAAAAATGATCCGCGCGCATCACGTATAAAAGCCAGAACAAAGTATTGTTCATTATCGTTCTTCCAATCAGACATTTTGTGACACCATTTTAGAAGTAAACCTGCATCCATTGGTTTGTTCTTATATTGCGTGTACGCAACAACCCTTTGTTTTGATTACGGCGATTGTTTGTAGATAGATGTGCAGTAAGTGATTCGCGTATAATGGGCTACGATCTCAATCGGTTTCAAGGCGAAGTCGACGAGGAACTCGTGTGTGCAATATGTAACGGCGTACTTGAAGATCCGCTACAGGTACTCTGATCTGCTATTTTTGTATATGTAGTACGCCAACTGATGCTTTATTGTGCTAGGCCCCAAATTGCGAGCATGCTTTTTGCAAAAATTGCATACAAGAATGGATCTCAAGACAGCCCACTTGTCCTGTAGACAGGCAACATATCACTAGTGGGCAATTAAGGCCAGTTCCTCGTATTTTAAGAAATCTTCTATCAAGGTAAGTTTATTACCAGTTCACTTAAGACATGAAAATTTATTCTCAAATGATAAATTTTCTTACAGACTCTCTATTAATTGTGATAATGCTCAACATGGCTGTACTTCAATGTTAAAATTAGATATGCTTGCAAGGCATTTAGAAGAGTGTGAATTCAACCCCAAAAGACCCTTGCCCTGTGAGTCTGGCTGTGGTCTTATTGTACCCAAAGATGAGCTGAAAGACCACAACTGTATTAAAAATTTGAGGGGATTAGTGCAACAACAGCAACAAAAAATTTTGGAAGTTCAACAAGCTCTTGCTGAGCAAAAACTAAATACCAGTGCATTAAAACAAGAATTACAATTATTAAAGGTAAGTTTGAACAATCATATCAGAAAGTATCTTATTACTAATTTTTTCATTTTAAAGGATTTTATGAGAGCTATGAAAATTTCAAATCCCACGATGAGAGCAATAGCCGATGCAATGGAACGTGATGAAGTAGTCCGATGGAGTAATACGTTAACACGAGCTCGAGTAACACGATGGGGCGGCATGATTTCAACGCCCGACGAACGATTACAGGTATGTAAATCACGTATTTCTTCTTCCCGTTACATATTTTCAATCAGTCATATTAACCTGTGGCCATACACTTAACATCACGTTGAATGTTCAATCACCATCATGTTGTTCAATTCGTAGCGGATGATTAAGAGGGTGTTAAGCGAAATCGGTTGCCCGTCGCACGTGATAGACGATTTGATGGAGAACTGCCATGAGCGCCGGTGGCCGCCGGGCCTGTGCGCGTTGGAAACGCGGCAGAACAACCGCCGCCAGTACGAGAATTACGTATGCAAACGGGTGCCGGGCAAACAGGCGGTACTCGTCCTTGCCTGTGATAACGCGCACATGAGTGAGGATATGATGGTCGAACCCGGCCTCGTGATGATCTTTGCGCACGGTGTCGAATAACTGAGAATGCACATACTTTTTATCTCTTTGTCAATGATGTGAAATACGATGATTTTGATTATTTTAGTCAATCAGAGCGTTAACAAAGACGCACTCCAAAAGCTTCTAGATTTTTTACACTATAGAAAACGAATATCTTAATGCTTTATTGAGCATAAATCTCTCTTTTTTATTAATATGACGAAAAGCGTCGAAATCCAAATCCGAATTTCGCTGTTTAGTACGAACTAGTCACTAAATTGTATTGATATAATTGACGCAATGTAAGGATGTTCCGACGAGAAAGAAAAGAAAAACAAGAAGAGGAAGACTGCATAAAATATGCCAATTGTCTTTCAATGAGCATGAAAGAATATTGTATATTCTCACAAATATATGAACGTAAAGTCGTTTAATTTAACTTTCATATGATTTGCATATTCGTTTGCATATTCATGAAATTTACTCATTAATGAAACTACTGCACATTAATTCACTTACTCCTAAGATGTGTACAATAATTACTATTCTACGATATTATTATTTTAGCTATGATACAGTTTATGTATTCAAATAAACCAACTATTAGTTTTTAACAAACCAAGACTTTGAGGTGTGATTCACTTCCATTGTATTTTAAATGTGATGTCTGTAGTGATAACCAAAGATGACCAATTCAATGAAAAGAACTATTAGAGATGCGCCATATCCACTAAGCAGTAACAAAAGGGCGGATTTAACATGTGCTAATGACGCGCTGGAATATCCTTGATTTAAATTTTGTGAATTCAATGCAAATAGAGGTTTATATTTGAGAACGTGCACAATTCCCGATTGTTTCAAGGTAGTTAATCTACAATTTAAAATAGCAAGATTCGGGATCCGTATTATATATTGAATAATTAGTTTACGCTTACGTTTTGTAATTAGATCGGTAAACTTTCGTTATCCATATATTAACTATATATTCGCCGTGCTTTTTCTCTAGGAGAATGATATTGAAATCGGACTGATTGAATTTTTTCGCCATGATTCGATTCTCAAGTAAAACTGCTGGGGCTATTCCTATGTTTGTCCGATCTATCTTGTTTAGAAATGGCTCAAATTCTTTCATTTCATGTCTAATGTTGCGATTGTCAATATCATTGCTATTGTAAAATCCGTATGTAAATATTTTATTAGATTTCAGACTAATCGGCTCCGTTTCCTGCTGTACTAAAACCGAAGTAATCGCTGCTGTGAACGCCGTATATAAAACGTACGAAGTTAGGTAACCCAAAAGAAAAACTATTCGACTTGCAGTACGCGTTGGAGTGTAACTGAATCCTGAAAATGCGATTATTAGATTAAATGATTTTATAAATTACGTGTTTACCTTGCTGACAAGCTGCGGCAATTGCCCATAATGTTATTTCAACCCACGACCACGTTCTGCATCCTTTGTAAATCAGTGAATAGTTTAACGTTGCAAGATGCAGGCAGAGAGCCAAGCAGAACAGAACAACGAGAAAACAAAACCATAAGAGACCAACGAATGTTAATACGAAAATGTCCTTATGCTTGTTTTCTTTCTTATAAATAATTGCATATCTGAAATGAGGCAAAATAGTATTTAAATGATAGCAAAATGATATATCAAACACCTGGATTTAAACGATTGGTATAAGAAGTAATTTTGCGCTAGCAATTTACGTGTTTGTTTATTGTTCGGTTCGTAGCACTCGATAATAACACTTTCATGTTCGTTACTCGAATCATTAACATTAGAAAATTCGCTAAACTCATTCAAAGTTGTTAGTAATTGATCAGTATACGAAGAAAATGCATTATAGCAATCTTTATTCAATACAAGTTCTGACGCAGTTGCCTTACTTGCGGGAGTGTTTTCATTTTCAAAGGTGTAGCGGTATTCAAGCCATGTAATGTTTGCTTCTATATTATTAATGATTTCAATATCGTACGATTTCACTTTTCGTTTATTTACAAAGTAATTAATTCCAGATAGTTTAGAGAAAACAATTTGAATATCCAATAGGATTTGAAATAAGATGAAGTTAAAGTACATTTTGAGATTTGTTTTTTCTGCAATTGGTACTTTGCCGACTATGCGAATGGTCAGTCGGCGAAGTCGATTCGTTCTTTCAGTTACATTCTTAAGTGCTGCTAAAGCAAATATAATTCCATTAGCGAGTCAATAAAAATAATGTAAATAATAATAGGAATCATATTATAGTGGATGTGGTGGTTAATTCGTGGGACATGAACCAATTTGCACGCCGCCCTCAACCATTGATTGTACAACGCGAATTTCCACGCCATTGACTATTACGCTTCGAATGCAACCTGCGAATGGCGTTCGAACTGTGATACCCTTCGCTTTCTGTATCATTCGGTGTCCTCCTAAGAACAAATATCCTATCGTGTCAGTGCTAGCGGACTTATTATCTCCAATTCCGGGATCTGAGTAAACACCGTTGACTGCCAGTGTAACGACGCTCTTCGACTTGACGGCTGTAAACAGAAAAGGTGAGTATTATTTGAGTAAGCAATAGTTTTTGATTATATACGCGTACCTTGTATACTATGCCATTGACCGTCGCAGAATTGATGCGGCGTACTTGGAATAAATTTGGTTGTAATGGGTCCCAGACCATTATCTACCGTAAGCTTAAGCGCTCCATTTTCCAACTCGAGCACAAAGTAGTCTCGTTTGCCGTGGACAGCCATTATAAGACCGTTTAAGGATCTTGGCTTGATGTCCATCTTGACTTCGATTTCAAGTCCAACTTTGAAGCGTTCCTTCAGTCTTACATATCCACCCTTTGAGGTGAAGAAAATGCCAGGCTCCATGTTATCAGAGCATGGTAGGACTTTATATTCTGTAGGATTCTCCATAGGCTTTTCGTTCATTTGGAATTTGCGAATGCATCCTTGGAATTGGTCGATTGTTTTATGTGGGAAGAAATTGTGGTTGTATATTTCTTCCGGCACGCCACCAACATAATACGGATGACTAACATCTAGTTTGGTAATGTTCTGATTGGCCTCCGTATGGATAATGTCGTCATCCACTTGCAATTGTCCAGAACCATAGTCGCGACTGAAGGTTGCTTTGTGCCAGATGTTATCGGCGTACAGCAGCATAGATCTGGCTGATGCAACTTTATTCATACTTTGGAATTTGAAATGCACGTAGCCATCTTGCAGATATAAAGTAGCGAATTGCTTATGGGATGGGTCAGAAACGTAAAAGATTATTCCGTTCTTGTTTAGAGTCTTAAACTCTAAGCTGAAGCTGAATGCTTTGCGTACTTTACCACGTGCAATATTATATTCGAGCCGACTTCCTTTCTTGTCTCCGAAACTATAAGCACCGTAACGTAAAGCATCTACGTCAATCTGAGGCTCCAACGGAAGGGCGCAAATCGGTGGTATAGTTGTCGTAATTGTTGGATGTGGTCTTGGTGTAGGCCATGTAGTTGTCTCGATATTTGTGATATCAACGTCGATATCTTCTTCGATAATGCCACCTAATTCATCTTTGTCTTCTTGGTCATCCTTCTCTTCTTGAATATCCTTCGCGCCATCATCTTTGCCACCGTCTCCACGTTTGGGTATATCGTTTTTAACAAAGTTGTATTCGGTATGTTCCTCTGCATCATCACGATCTACGTTGCCAAGTTCCTGTAGAGGAGGCAATGTCGGCACTACATGTATGTCGGAGTCGCTGCCTACTTGCTTATCCAGAATGCATTTGCCTAATTCCTCTCCGTATTTGTCGGTGGAGTTGGCAAAGTTAATAATGTTACCGTTAACTGTAGCATCGGCAATACATCCAGCGAATGGTGCGTAATTGGGTATCATTCCTTCTTTAATTACACTTGGTCTTCGTACACCTCCAATGAAGATATCTCCATAAAGTATATGCAATGGCGGCGGTGGCGAATCAGTGCTAAACAATCAATTTTAAATCAAATATAATAATCATAGAGCCAAAATTGTTGAGAAAACTTACACAGCATTACCGATATCATCAAAGTCCAGTCGTAATAATTGATTGTTATGTCTTACACTAACGACATGCCATTCATTATCATTGAATGTATTATCACGCGTAATTAAAGTTGTCTTCTGACTGATCAATTTCAGATGACCATCGTCCAGCGATAAGGACATTCCAGAATCTTGAGCTCTATCGGTTACAAAGAATATAAGTCCATATTTTTCCTTTGTTTTAAATTTCAGGTTGGCAATAATATCATTTGCTGAAGAAATATTGTCCTTTTTAACGTAACCTGCTCTTCCAGGATAAAATGAAACGAGCCTGGTAAACTAAACATAAAAACAATTAAAACATCTCATAGTAGTTGACAATACACTGTAATTACTTTGACTGGACATCCAGGAATAACGCCATACGCTTTAATGTTGGTCTTGAGATCAATATATTTGCCCATAATAACTAAATTATCGATACATCCATCGAAATCGATATTGGTCACGTCCTTAATCGAATGCATTTGTGGATACCCGCCAACAAAGAATGTTTCTTGATATTCGATGGCATTTCCTGTAATATTCGTGCTCCTATCGGGGATTTCCATACCATCTACATATAACAGACCAGCGGGCCCTTCCCTTACTGCATTTATTGTATGCCAATTGCCATCGTTATATGTCGAAGGTGTGTGGAATACTTTGGTACCCTGTCCAAGATTATACTACAAAAAACACATAATATTAATTATTATCAAGAATCCTGTAGCCTGGAAGTATTTTGTACCTTGTATAAAATTTTTCCATTACGCAATTCTAGTGATAAGAAAGTATCTTCATTACCATAAAGAAGCAACAAACCTTCATTGGCAAACGTTTTAAAGTCGAGTTTAATATCAGAGTTTTGTCGGAAAGGCAAAGCACGTGAATTCAAAACTGTGTACCCATTGCCATTAAAACGATAACCAGTTGCTTTAGTTGTAAAGAGCGCATCTCTTTGCTGTGCTCCGTGATTATTTTCGTAACCTCGATTGAAGTTCCACATTGAAATCGGCGTGTCACCAACGACTAATCCTTCAACTTCGCCTTCGAATGAATTTCTATGAATATTCAGGGGAGGCACAAAATCAACTGGGTGACTGCCCACGATTAGCTTAGATTGGTTGCGGTCCAAGTTAAAGATGGACAATGGACCATCCAGTTGTATTTCTTTTGTATGTTCACGCTCAGTCGAATCGGGTAATTCCTCCTTAATGGTCAGTTTAGCATTTAAACCTGTCCTATCAATAATGAATTGATACCATCGATTATCCGCCACGTATTTATCGTTGACAATTTGCTGTGCTCCATTGCCCAAATCCATTGTTAATGTTGGATATCCATTCACTATTTGCAACGCCATATAATCATCGGTCTTTGATCGTCCTACGTTTGTACCATTGCCATTTCCTAGGAAAAGTAAAAGACCATCGCGATTTGGTGTTTTGAAATATCCCGAAATTTGAGTAGAAGTACTAAGGTCCTCGATATTATTCGGGTTGCGCAATTCAAGTATCGTGCGAGGTGAGAATTTCAAACCTACATCAATACGATTTGCTAAATCGCGAGCCAATGCAATTTGTTCAGTGAGTTTATTCATTTTATTTTTCAAATTGTCATTCACTTCTTCCTGCCTGCGTTTCTGTGGCAAGCTATTCAATGATTCAATAATCTTCGGAAGGGTTTGGTTTATCTGCTTGAGCTCATTTTGCATTTGTAAAATAGCTTGATTTGTCGCATAGACTTTGGGCGATAAATCTTTGGAATCGAGCAATTTATATTCGATGTCCTTAAATCCTCGTTCAAGTTCATCAACTGTTTCTTCAATGTTCTTTTCTGCTCTTTCGGCATTTTCTTTTGCTCCCAACAGAATGTCATCTAAGTTTTTGGTCTGATTATTTTTGGTGATTCTGTCTAGATTGTCAAGAATATCTTTATCTTTATTGTATTGATTCTGCAGATCACTTAAGTTTGCCACAGCTTGCTTCAGAGTGGGCTCCAAGTTATTGATTTTATGTAATTCTTCATCTGCTGATAAGAGTAACTCAACTGCATTCGAATCGGATTTATCAATTGTGTCCTGTAAGTTGTTGAATAGCGCGCTGGTATCCAAAGCAGTTGCTTTGCTTGATGAAGCAACATCTTCCGCCTCATTAATTGTGTTTTTAATCACGTTATATGCGGTTGCTGCTTTGACTGCGTTTTCGGAATCGAGAAGTGTTTCATTGAGTATTTTTGCAAGTTCGTTAGCATTACGCAGTAATTCATCAGAATGTTTTTGAATTTGCGGAATCTTTGGTTCGAATCGATCAATGTCATCTTCAACGGACTCCAAGTGCAAGTCGAAATCTTTGATCATATCATTGAACTTATATGAAAAGTCGGTTATGTCTTCATAATTGCGATGAGCATCTTCCAATAGATGTGTTGCGTTTTTATTAAGTACTATTGAATCGTTTATGTTCTTTTGCGACTCTTGTGTTTGCGTATTTATATTTTGAAGTTTCCTTTCGAGGCGATCTTTTCTGTAATACATAAACAGATACATAAAATCGTGTTCCTAATGTTGGAGTTTATCACTATTGACCTCCATGCATTGTAAAGAAGGCGTCAACTCTTGAATAATCAGCGGAAACAAAGTCATGCGAGATAAGAGCAATATGATATTAAAATGGTTTTATGATTTGTTTAAACTTTTCATGTTTCAAATGCTTTTCATTGGTTTGTCATTGCGCAAGATTTGAGGGCGCCACCACTGGGACTCGGCGCTGCACGTTTCGAGGTTAGACTCTTAGTTGTCAGTTGTGTCAATTATACTTCGATGCAGTGCGGAAGGTTTTTTGTTGTTAGTAATTATGATACTGTGATATTAAGAGACGCAAGGTGCAATGCTACCTTCCAAGGGTTATTTCTCAGATATTGATTGTCCGTATCACGAGCGCACTTGTGGACGGCCGTACTGCCACTTTCGTCACCGTAAAAAATTATCAGAGTCAGAAGACGAATCATCTTCGCGGCCGTCTATTCCGACGTATAAACCAACTCCGAAGAGTGAGCTCGCCAGCAATAAGAGTCATATTCCGATTAGTTATGTGCCAGACATTGTTCGTACTTCAGGACGTAGCAGCTACAACATTAAAGACAGGCCGACGTATAAGCCTACACCGAAGAGTGTTCTGCAGAATGCGGCAGCAGTCGCCGCTGAGTGCACCCCATACACACCTACACCAATTACACAGCTTAAGGTGAATGATCTGAATTTGGAGGAATTGTCTCAAGAATTCCAACTGATTGATGAGATTCTAATTGACACAAATACAAATGACTCAAACTCAAGCGATAATAAACTATTCAAAGAATTGCCTAGTAATATTGAGCGCAATAAACCCTCAGGTGATAGTAGTGATAAGAAAAACGAAGAGTTAACAGAGAAGGGTAAGCATAGAAGTAGGGTTAAAAGTGAATCCAAAGAGAAGCACCGAAACAAGAATGATGTTGAGAAAAACAAAGATAAACATGAAAATCAAGAGCAGAAATCCAAGGAAAAGCATGACAAATCACATAAAAGTGACAAAGATAAAGACAGAACTAAAAGGAGTTCAAGTTCAAGTACAAAAAGCAGCAGTAAAACAGATTTGAGTATCAAGAGTAAATCAGATATAAGTGACAAATCAGAAAATAAAGACAGACATGCTAAAGATAGACATAAAAGTTCTAGTTCCAGGAGTAAAAGTAAACATCATGATAAAGATAAACAAGAAACTAAGAAATCCAGTGGCAAAAGTAGTTCCAGACATTCAGATAAGAAACACAAAGAAAAAGAAAAGTCCCCAAAGCTGGATCTGTCAAATTTGCATGACTTTGATTTGCAAAATGAGATCATGATGGAAACTGATGATGATCTTGATACAATGATGATTGAGGATGAATGTCTGAAGATATTTAATGAATACAATGCACAAGAAGTTCCTCCACCTACTGTGCCTAAGATTATAGAACCCGATCCTCCAAAACCGGAAGTATACGACTCATACCCTTCGGGGAAAAAGCGTATCGCCTACTCAAATGCAGCTGCAGCCAAAGATGAAGTTGCTCCGCGTCCAGTTGTAAAACAGCATGGTTCTGTTGGATTAATAATGCAAAATCGAATACGAATCGCACGGCAAGCACATGCTGCGAATGAAGCGCAAAATTTAATGGCGGAAATGAAGTCTATTAAAAGAACGCTAGCGCGCCCAACCAGTGAACCCAAAAAAGCGAAACCGAATGGTTTTCCACGACCTACACCCACGGCGACGCCTTCTGCACCTGCTGCGTCGACTTCTTTAGTAGACGATATTATTAGCGGGCGCTCCTTATCTACAAAACCGAAGCGAATAGCCCCCGCATCGAATGTGATTTCGATGCAGAGAGCCAAGGCTAAAATTGACGAGATTAAAAATCGGGTAAGCGCGTCAAATTCGGGCAAAACAATCGCACAAACTATTTCGAAGGGAGCGAAACGAGCCGCACATGTCCCTGATACATCGCTTGCTAGTATCCCAGATGTTCTGCACGCAGAACGTTCAAAGCTGCCTGTTAACGTCCGCACACGTTATTTATGTATGATCGCCGACGAATGTGTGAAAATGTACATTTCCACTGATGAAGCATACGCAAGAGCTTTAAACGAGGAGTTTAAGTGCTATGAGCGATGCTCGGCACTAATAACTTATCGTAATTCGGCAATGTTGGCCGTCAACCGCCTACGGAAAGAAGCGCAAGAACGGGAAGCATCAGGTATAGGGCCGCTGCAAGTGGGCGAAGTTCACGATCGAAAAGATGAGTCTTTGCTTGAAGGTCAACGATTTTATGATCAGGTTAAACCATTTATGCTCTCGGACGAGGAGCTAGTGATACATGGATTTCCAAGAGAGGCATCAACGCCAGGTCGTGCTGTTATTCAAAACGATCACAAACAAATGACCTCTGAACACTTAGCACCCAATCAAAGAATTTGTTGTCGTTGTCATAAGCTCTACCTCATTAATCGAGAAGGCTTTCCTCTGATCGAAGAGGAATGTTGTTATCACCCATTGAGAAAACGTACGATTCGTGGGGAGCGAACGTATCTATGCTGTAAGAGTTCAGATGAGACGGGGTGTGCGATGTCGAATACTCACGTCAGCGAAATATCTGCCGATCGAGAGCTTGAGGGATATCAGTCCACTCTTGAATCTGAACGTGAAGATGACCCACGAAATTTCGCGGTCTACGCGCTAGATTGCGAAATGTGTTATACAACAAAAGGACTTGAACTTACGCGCGTTACGGTTGTGGATTCGAAGCTGAAGATCATATACGAGTCTTTAGTGAAGCCGTTTAATCCGATAATCGATTACAATACGCGATTTTCAGGTATTACCGAAGAGCAGATGAATAAAACCAGCACTAATATTCTGCAAATCCAAGCCACAATGCTTCATTTGTGTAGTGCCAAAACAATACTCATTGGACATTCACTTGAGTCAGACATGAAAGCACTCAAAATTATACATAATTGTATTATAGACACATCAGTAATGTTTCCACACAAATTCGGTCTGCCTCATAAGCGTGCGCTGAGAACATTAGCGAGTGAATACCTCAAAAAAATCATACAAAATGACGTAGGTGGACACGATAGCGCTGAAGACGCACTGGCAGCCATGGAACTAGTTGTATGGAAAGTCAAAGAAGAATTAAAAGTGAAAGGCATTAAACATTAAATGTTTGAATGATTATTTTTAAATTGACTGTGTTGAAGATTATATAAGAGAAGTTTTGTTGAAGAAACTTAATCCTTTAAAATAATTATTAAATCGACTTGAAACCTGGTGCCTAATATTTAAGCAACTATAGTTTTGTATTTTCTCACGAGACTTTCAAATAAATTGATTGTTGATGAGTAGAAAGAGTCTGCAACGGAAACTAGACAGAAGAAGGGCAGTACAGAACGAACAACCCGATGAAAAACAAGCACAAGCAAGGGTAGTAGAAATGGCGCAAAAAATAAAATTTCATACAAACTTACCCATTTTTGTCGTATAAACTCTTTGCCTCTTGGCTGCGTTCCAGAGAAATTTGCGTGTGGTTCGCCAGGTCGTCCAATTTTGCGTTGAATTCCTTAAGGTCTCGTTTCGTGTTAATAATTTTGTCATTGAACTCATCTATTGGTTCTTTAAACTCTGCCATATTGTCCATTAAATTTTGTACGGTATTTAGACTATCAAGAGCATCTGACTCTCGGTCGTCCATGTTCTGGGAAACAATATGATCCAAGTATTCTTCAGCTTGTCGCCGAGCAGTATCCAGGCGAGGTGCTGTATTTAAATATTTAACAATTGTAGTTGGGATTCGTACTGAAGCGTAATAATACTTACAATCATTTTCTAGCAAATTGGTCGATAGGTTGTTAATGTTATCAATTGTATTGTCCACTTCGTCACTGGCATCTTGTACTTTGTCGACCATCAGCATTGTCAAACCTCGCAATTCATCTGCACTTTTGACTAGATTTTTACTGTTGTTTAGAGAATAATTTGCTTGTCGATTCATATTGTTGGCTTCGTTGTTCATTGTATCCAATTCATCCAAAATAGGTTTCATATTCACTTTGTCCGGGGAAAGTTGCTCAACTTTTGGTCTAAGTTTATTGATTGTATCGTTAATATGCGCCAATCGTCTTGTTGTAAAGAATCCGGAACCAACACTCTGTAAATCATATATTGAATAAAATAAAAAGAAAATCTTTGAGAGGTTTGTCCAACATACATTAAACTCGTCTTGAATTGGATCGATTAAAGTGGCTAAATAATCTGTAAAATCTAATAAATCATCGGTGCAGCTATCGCACTGCATGCATCCATATTCTTTAAGGAATGCCCATCTGTGCGGACATCGGTCACATTTGTCTCCAGTTACACCAGGAAGACACTCGCATTGTCCAGTTTGGGAGTTACATCCAACGCCAATCGAAAAGTCACCTTTGCACCCACAAGCTGGAAATACAATAATTGATATCGTGATTCATTTAAAACTTGGACTATATGCTTACAAATGCATCCTTGTGAAGTTAAATTCCAGTAGCCAGCTTTACACTTATCACAAGTACGTCCTGTTACACCTGGTTTACATCTACATAGACCCGTACTTTCGTCACATTGTGTTCCTAGTGATGCCTCGCTACAGGCGCATGGATAACATCCTGCTCCATGAGGAAAACCGTAATGATCAACTTCGCAGCGATCGCATTTATCTCCGACCACATTCTGTTTGCATACGCATTCGCCGGTATTGTGAATACATTCTGCCGTGCCGAGCAAATCGCATACACAGCTCTGACAGTCCTTTGCGCCAATTGCATCGCCAAAGTGGCCAGGCGCGCATAAGCCGCATACTTCACCGGCAGTATTATTCAGACATAACAAACATTCGCCAGTTACCGTATCGCAGGAAGCAAGATCATTCGTGTCTATGTTGCCAGAACATTCGCAAGGCTTGCAATAGTCACCCGGGTTATCAGGACGTCCGTAGTAACCAGCCGCGCAGAATTGGCATCGGGCTCCTCTGTAACCCTCGTTGCACGAGCAGTGAATGTGCTCGCCATCCGCACTCACATCGCACGAGTGGGCAAAATTGTTTCCGGTCATTGGAATAGGACATGCACAAATTAGACAATCCATCGGTGTCCCATGCTTCGCATTACCATGATACCCAACTTCACATTGTTCGCAATGATCACCAACCGTATTATGTTGACAATTTAAACATACCCCTGAATTAACGTCGCATTCTTGTGCATGGCCGTTACAATTACAGGGTACACAGTATCCACCATGTGGACCCGTACTGATCCGATAATAACCGGGTGCGCATTCTTCGCATGAAAGACCTGCATAATTTGGAGGACAATCGCAGATTTCCACTGAGTAGGCCATTGGTCTATTAGCTTGAAAGAGAGAGCTATCTTTATCTGCATCATCAAAAGATACGTCTGAGAGCGTGACTGATTCTGTGTAACTCCAATAAGTTGTTCTTATATAAATAGCAGTTAGATCTTTCAGGATTGTCATGAGATGCTCTCGTTTCGCGGGAACTCCCGAAGGCAGTACAAAATTGCTTTCAACAATTTCAAGAGATTCTGCGAAATCGGTATTAACTGGTGGTTGTTCAAATCCCATGTATTTCAAGTAGTTGTTACTTCCTGGACCGACCAGTATAACATCCGGTCTCAAGGTTGCTTTGCCGGTATCCCCGATTGAATAGTAAATCGTATAATTCAAAAAGCCACCATAAGCTTTCAGTCGTTTGCCAAGATATTCGTCGGGTGCTGAGAAGTATAATGTTTTATCTCTATCTTCTTCATCAATCACAAGATGAACAGCTTGCCCATTTGATGCTGCCGCGCTTATATTTAAATACGTTACATTTAGCATATCCAAGGTCTCGTTAAGGGTTACAATCTCCCAATCTTCCATGGCATACGTATATGTACGGTACATAAAATTCGAAGCGTAACATCGGTTCGTTTTGCCGAAACAGAAACAATCCGTACACCCATTTTCATTGCTTGCTTGCAAATTGTATGTGCCTTCAGCGCAGATGTCACATGCTGGTCCTGATACTTGTTTCTTACAAAAACATTCAGCAGATTGTTGATCGCAAATGTCTTTGGTCGTACCGTCTAAATTGCATTCACAAAAATCGCAATATGGGAAACCAAAATGCCCAGCGTTACAACTATCGCATTTTCTGCCATAAACATTTGGTTTACACCTAAAACAAACAGTTTACAAATTTTTGTTAAATTGAAAATTGGTTATAACTTACGGACAACTTCCATTGTATAAATCGCATTGTAACGTGTTTGTAACACCCAAGGGATTGCATTTGCATTCCTCGCAACCATTGAACTCATCGAAACCAAACGAGAAAGGTTCGCATTGATCACACAATTCGCCTTGAACCCTTGGTGGACATATACATTGTCCTGTATGATCACATGTTGATCCACTTGGGCAATTGCACGGCTTACAATTTGGAAATTCGTAATAACCAGTTTTGCAAATGGAGCAATCGCGTCCAATAACATTTGGTTTACATTCACATTGTCCACCGAATTTTTGGCAATCGAAACTGAAGGTTCCAGCATAATCGCACTTGCATCTTAACGCACCCGCATTATAACCAGCAGTTATAGAAAATACGGAGTCCCTACAAAATCCTCCTTCACTCGTATCAATGTGGAAATGGTTCTTTCCACAGGTTTGTATGAATTCATCAGTGCGATCAAAATCGTCTTCCTCGGTAATACGCAAATTATACAAGTCTGAAGGAATGACCAGAATATAGTCCAAGTAGACGTTTTTATCGGTAGGTAGACTAAGTGTAATCATAAAGTTCTCTGTCAGCGATATTTTATTCGTTCCATCTTTTTGGGCAACCACTGAGCGGCATCCATAAGTTTTCGGACAGTGCGGCAAAGATACTTTGGACTCATACATGAAACCATTCTGTACAAGTACATTAAGATCGTATTCTGGATAATCCGGCTGGTAATAGTGTAACAC
>JARJDV010001762.1:0-10796 GCA_030264675.1 Anaulacaspis nigra
ACAAGTACTTGAAATAGACATCTCGAAAAATCATCAGAATTATTTGATTATTCTCCATTTCCACATAGATTTTCTAATATGTTGTTTCTGTTGAAATTCCAAGTCCTAATTCCAACAGAAACAACATATTAGAAAATCTATGTGGAAATGGAGAATAATCAAATAATTCTGATGATTTTTCGAGATGTCTATTTCAAGTACTTGTTTTATTTTATTTCACATTATTATCTCAGAAAAGTGCCACGAGATGGTTAATGCGAAAAGTATTTACTTTCGCAATTTGTTCCTTGAACAAACTTCTTCCCCGCCCCATCCCATGCTTTTCTTGTTCTTTTCCGCGCACGCAGAAAAGTACTGGAATTAACTTAACAATTTTCCACGAGCTGCATTTATTAAAATAACATTTCTTATTAAAAGAAAACAACATTTGTCAAATTACGCTGACTTTGTCATCGTGTCCAAGTGGGATATGAACTCGTGACAAAAGACAGCACAGAATGCATGGAATGACGAAAATGACAAGTTAGTTTATCATCCACTTTGGTCTACCCCGTTTATATTTATTGCGTTCAAGGAAGGAATCAGAACTGCACAAGAAGCACAAAACTTGCGCATCGAATGAGTACGCGAATGAATGAAAAACTGCTGACTCATCCATTATACTTCTTTATACACTTCTTCTTCTTCTTCGCCTACGAGAAAGCCTTCTCTTATGTAATGCGTGTTTGCCATTCTTCGTCCCGCCGTAATCGGCAACCGCGCACCGAACGGACACACAAGGTGCTGGAAACGCTGTTCGCGCCATTAAATCGTAATCGCCATTTTATTACCGAGCGCGAAAAACGCACAACTATTTTTCTATGTTATCCTTAGCGGAGCATATTATCCTGGCTGGTGTATTATCGTCCTGCAATAGCGCTATCTACAACTGTACGCTATTAATTCGTATTGGTTTTTCTTCTCTTCGCGAATAATTGCCATCCTTTACAATTTGGTGCGAACGAAATGAGCACGGCCATTTTGATCCTATTCTATCGAAATGACATCCCATTAGGATCTTTTCCCGCCGCCCGTCTTTTTGCGCGTACTATTTTCCTATTTTGTTTGCGCAAGTATCAAGCAAACTATCACGCAAAGTTTGGCATTCAGTGAAAGTCATTTGTAGTTGTAATTAAATTGGAAAAAAAGTTGGATCGTGTAATTTAAGCGAAACTTTTAAAACGTGAAACGGATTTATTTTTACCTATTGTAAAAGTCAGACGAGTACACTCATTAAGGAACAAAGTAAATTGAAAGTTTGAATGCTCTGCGCGTTGCACTTTTTCTGTTTCGCGTTTCACGCTTCCATCCTTGCGGCGCATTTTCTCCTGCAAATCGCTTAGGACTAAATGAATTTTATCCGGATGCACATAAAACAGGTTAATTACGCCATTTAATGTTCGCTTTTTCCGTATGGATGGCCGTTTGTTTATTCACACTTAACGTGTGCAATTATCCTGAAACTTTTCCACTTATTTTCCTTTATTTTTCTTTCCACCCTTGCTCTAAACGAAAATATTTGTAAACCTTAAAACTACTTAAAAACCTTTTACTTTATTTAAACAAAAATTTTCGCCAAATGTTTAAACAATCTAGAATTAATTCGACCAAAGTTGAAACACTAAGACGACAAATGAAGTTAATTTGGCTCAAATACTTTCCTTCTGCCATCGTCAAGGTCCTAGAGTCAAAGGCAAAGTGAAACATGGAACGAAATAAACCGGAAAAGCACGTTATTTAACCAATTTCGCACACGAATGAAATGGTTACTGCTTGTCTGTCTATTATTTCCAATTTTTCCTCATTTATTACGTATCCGCATGAAAGCTTTTCGCAAATTTGATTTTGCCCGAGCGCGCGTTTTTCTTTCAATCCAAAATGGCGACCGGCGGGGTTATAAAGACATTTCGTCGCGGACCAATTCAGCCGAGTGTGGCCCATTATTTAATTGAAGATTTGGATTCGCGCCAAACGTAGAGGTTCATTCGTTTAACCCTTTTTCGTTTCAACTTGGAAAATCCTTATGCTTCGCATCGTCGTCGGCGCAAAGTAAAAAGACGCAACTTTACGGATGCTAAAATTGTGTGAATCCTGCGAGAAGTTAAGAAGGAGAGAAGGAAGAAATGCAACGTTGTGTGAATACAAATCAAATGTTCTATCGCCCAAAATATCGATTCTTCTTTGGCGACGATTGAGACGCGCGTCGTGTAATCTTTTCACTTGAAATCATGCACATTCCGAACGTGTTGGCATTCAGTGCTCAATTGCATTTTCACACGTTGCTCAATAAATATCCTCGCCGTTGTTATCCTATTTATGCCTATTTATCGCATCCTGCTTGTTATGCAACCCAACTTGCTGCTGCTCTTGTTGTTGTTGTGTACAATTTTATTTCATTCGCCGAATTGCGGCATTTGAATAGTGATCTATAACCACGCGTAAACAATTCCAGGACAATTCCAGGATAATTTATGACAATTCGCCAGCCCATTTGCGGTCGCAGATTTAATTAACACATCAGCAGCGCTAATTTTTTATTCGGTTAAAAAATTCGTTCTGTCGGGAATATTTCAGCATGATGAATAGTTTAGAGCGCACACTTGACAGAGTTGGGTTAGTTAAATTTTGGAGGCGGCGCAGGCGGTCGCGCTAAGTGAAAGTTAATGATAGCGCCCTCTACGAACGTCCCACATCGTTACGCGACTCATCCGTTCCGGAAAGTTAAAAGATTTACGCGAAGAGACGCGTCCCCGAAACTTACCGTTGAGTACGTGCACGGTGACGGTTGCCGCCGCCAATGCGCCTACTGCGCATGTATAGTTTCCAGAGTGCTTCTTCTGAAGTGGTGCTACCGTAAGGGTTGTTCTTGCCGAATCCGTGGCGGAAGAAACATTAACGCTAGACGAACAAGAAAAATACAATGTTTAAGATATTTTCAATAATCACAATCCAGCTATTGTCTACGTAAAATGCCGGAAAACCGGGAAAAACGAACAAGTTTTGCCAGCCAGTACTCTTGTATTGTATGGCGCGCATGGACAAGTTTGCATTCCGTCGAGATTCGAGTTGTTGCATTTTCGTTTTAGGTGAGTTGCCTTCGAGGAGTTTTACGCGAATGCAAAAGTTTCACCGCAATCACTTCCCAACTCCTCCCCGAATTTCCGTCCGCCTCAAAAGCATCTCTTGTTATCCTTCATATTTTCCGCGCGCGCGAATACGCAAAGTTATCCTTTGATAAAACACTTGCACTCGACGACGGAAACTTTGCAATCGCAAAAATTGTACGCAGGTATACGCCCATTACGTAAAACTTTATTGCATTCTCACTCATTTTTTTCTCTCCGTGCGCATTTCGTACACTTTTGAGTAATTGCCGAAAACGGACGCGTAAATCATGTGTATAGTTTCACCTCATCCGCCACGTGCAACATTATCCAATTTTTTAGTTGATACGCGCGCAAAGTTGAAAATCGTTGTGCTTTATCACCTCGGATAACGTCTCGGCCAACCCTGAGCAAATGCAATTAAAGTTTTTCCACACAGAGAGCGAAAAAAAAAATTCGAAGCGAATGAAGAGGAATTTTTGGTTATCCTTATTACCTGATGCCCTTTACGAGCAGTTCTTCGCCGTGGTGCCAACTAATCGGGAGTTCGTCCTGCGATGCGCCCACCTGGCGTGCGTGGCATGAAAGTTCTAAGCCGCTCCCGGCCTTGTAGTATCGCTCCGTCACCTGCCGCCCCGATTCGTCTGTTATCCTTATTTCAGGCGCTGAAAAAAACGAAATGAATACAAAAAATAGTAATGGTTTGTTTGTTTTTTTCATGCCACACGTATTAAGGACTTCTCTTTGGTCCTTTTAGTCTCGTCGGGATCATGGCAACTTTGTGGCATTGATTTATCGGCTTTTGTTATTGTTTTTCGTTTGCTTTTATTACGTGACTTTCAAAATAAGTCCTAAACTTTTTACAAAAAGGATCAAAACGACTTTAAAGTATACGTAATAAATTGCTCGTCAAGGATAGTTTAATCAAAATTAATTGAGTGAATTTTGATAATCATAAACTATTAACTTGATAACATAAACGATCAGTTAATTTCGTCCTTGTATTCATGACGTATCCTGCTCGAAAGCATGATAGAAAATATTAGCATTTAGCACGATTCCTATTATCATTAAAACGAGACGAAACGCGTGGGCGAGTACGAATTTCCAATCAATTTCAAGCTTGCGTAAGGCCTTTGTGATATTCATCAACACAGTTTACACAACTAACTCACCACCACACGCCACGAGAAAATTTAACAAACTTTATCCTTATTTAATGCTACCCATGACAAGATACAAAAGCATAAAACAACAACGTAGTTTATTTGTTTACTTTTAATTTTGCTTGAAAGGATAATGAATGAATAAATACCTGTGACTTTTAGGAAGATCCTTTTGACCTTGGGCGGATGCGTAGCCACCTGACACTCGTATAATCCTTCCTCGCGGCGAGTCACGTAAGTGATCTGCAGCCGATAGTTGTTCGGATACCGGAAGTTAAGAGAGATGCGATCATCGCTGCTGTATTGCGTCTTGCCGACGGTGAGCAGGTGAATCGAGTCCTTCTTGTGATGCAACCACGTAACCTGCAACAACGACATGTACGTTATCCTTTCTGCGTATTTCCGCTTCCTTCGTGCAACGCGCGGCGATAAAAGCGAGCGAAATTCGGGCGGTTCATTTGTAAATTGCGTTTACGAATTTGATGAAGCGTGAAATGCGCTCGAGGTGAGTTTTCCGGGAATGCTCAACCCGTGCGTTTTTTATACGAACGAAGAAGGAAGAAGTTTCCATCTCATTGCTGATTAGCACTTCGGTCAGTATCCTTCGATGGCCTCATTTTATCCATTGTGGGAGGTCAAAGAAGGAAATAGAAAAATAAGAAAGAACCAGTCGAATCCTTCCTCTATACCAGTGATTCCTACCGCCTCCGGTGGTCTTGGATGGTTATGGTCTATGAATAGGAAGGCAGAGTAAAAATTAATTTCCAGAAGAAATAGTTTGAGAACCACTGGTCGATACTAAAAGTATAGAAGGCTATTGAACGTAACTATTCTTTGAATTTTATCCTGGCAACCGGAAAAAGGATGATTTTTCGTTTTTTCAGCTCATTTACACTCTTTAAATTCTAACAGCCAGCACTTTTTCGAATCACTATCCTGTTAGACACCTTAGACAAAAAAGGTTTCTAGATTACGTTACTTGATTAATTTCTATTTTATCACATCATAAAATAGTCTGCTCTTATCCTGTGCGTACACATCTGGCATTTAAAATATCTCCAAGTCGTTTGCCTTTGTTTACTTAATGTTTTAGTCGTGAATGTTTAAAATAGGATACCATCTGTTATCCTTGTACAAAAAATTTACGACTTGGACGAGTGTTATCCCGAAAATACGTGACGTTAAATATATTTGCTTTTATTATCCTCTAAGTAAAATCAACATTTGAATTTACTCTTAAAAGATAATCCTTGCAAACTTACTGATAGTTAATGCAAATAAAGCAGCAAGGATAATTGAAGCCTTTTCGACGAAGTGTATTAAATTATTTTAAGCATTTCTCACGGGTTTTTTACTCCTTGTAAGGACGAAGAATATTAATAGGCTTTTCACTATTCTTGTCAGTTATGCCTCTATTTCCGAATGTTGCCACTGTTGCCAGTGTTGCCATTACCGTCAATGATTGATGGCAAAGTAACCCGCATAGGAAATGCCCTTCCTTGAAAAGTGCCTTTTCTTGCAATTTATCTCATTCGACCAAGCACAAAACAAGGACTCTGATCCTGCAAAATTTATAGAATAACTGCACGAAAATCAGCTAAATATCCCTTGGAAATTTAAATAATTTATGTATTTTGCAATGATTGCAATCCGGATTATTCTAGCGTGAATCATGCGCTCGTATCATACATTATCCTTCGTGGCAGATGCATCAGAATATTCAAAGTAGGGGGCGGCTTTGGACAGCGTACCGACGGATATTGTAATGGCAAGACAATTACGCCGCCAACGCCGCATCTGCGATTGTTGGGGATGCTTTTACCGCCCCACAAGTGCATCACGTCGCATCTGAATTCCAATGAGTGGTGGGCTAACCGCCTCCGCAGCGGCAGGTATTTCCCGGAAGATATCAATAATGACAGCAAGCCGCCTCCGCACCGACGACTCCTCGGGCACACGAATGCCTTGAACTAATTACTTAATGATTTTCAATGATTTTCCTCGTGCCGGCGCGCATTTTCAATTTAAATCCGTTTAACGCCCTTGCGCAAACAAGAAATCTATAAAAGCTACGTATTCATTCATTATGCAGCGCTTAAAATGAAATTAATTGAGGTCTAATTAAGACTAATTAGTAATTCAATAAAACTCGACGATTTTTAATTAGTTCATAATGAATTTTCTTAAAAGTTGGTTTGTTTAAGCGCAGCTACGTCAAGTTTGAATGCGTATGTTTTAATTCAACAAACTCTAATCCACTTAACCTTTAATTATTTTCGACTTGCGCGTACGTGTTTCACTTTATTATCCTTCAATCCTCAGCGAGAGTGTGTGGGAGCGCGCTTGGAGTATTCGCACTTCTCATCTCGCAGCAACAAAGTATACAAACTCGACGAGTTATTCGCTGCTTGTTGATGTCTTCTATTCTTATACGGCTTGTACATAATTTAACTTCTTGCGTTGCCCCGTGCGGGCAAGAAGCAATTCAGGTAGACATCTGCTACCTGCTGGCAGGCATTTGCGCGCTCGATAATGATAAAACGTGCTGTGATGATAAAAGATTTTACGAGTGCACTTGATCAAAGTTTATAGGCGTTGGCGACACGTCGCGTTCAACACTTTTCTTCCGACTTCTTAGAGCACCCTCTTGACTTTGTTGATGTACAAGCAGTTTTAGGATCAACAAAAGTACAAAATGGTTTAACATACATTTTCTTTAACCTCGTGTAATGCAACAATATTTCTACATTTTTAATAATTTTATCAAATTTTTGAGATTTTGTAATTTCGATTCTAAATATTCGACTCTAGCATTTACTCCAAATAATTAAAAACTATAGGAGTTATTGAAATAATTTTTTTAGTGTTGGAATGTGTTTTAAATTGTTTATAACTATTGAGAAAATCAAATTAATACCATGTATGGTTTGAGAGTTGTGTAACTACAAAGTTGTTACATTTTATGTCGCATGCATGTCGCATGTTGCAAGTTGCGTGTTACCCTATTTCACATCCAAAATTATTCTTTTTTGAACATTAATTTTTCAGTAACTAAAAAAGCTACCGAAATAATATTTTTATTCATAAAAAAATAGTGATAATAATGATAAATAAGCCGTTTATTTAAGTATTCAAAAAGCAATTTTACAAATTTTAATGAAATCCTTCTGCCTTCATATGAAACGTTTTATTTTGATAATAATGAGTAATTACTCTCAACTTAATTTTTCTATTTGAATATTACTTTATAGGGGTGTAAACAAGCTATCAAAGTAATATTTTCTAGCTATTAAACTAAATTTATAAATAAACTACAAACAAATAATGATAAATACGTGCTTTAATTGAACATTAAAAAAGCAATTTTACAAATTTTTCGTAAATCTTTCTGCGTTAATATGCAAAGTTAAGTTTTATTCGAACACTAATAACTAATTCTTCTTAACCCAACTTTTGATCATGAATTTATCGGGGTGTAAACAAGCTATCAAACTAATATTCTCTAGCTATTAAACTATATTTAATTATGGATAAACTACAAACAAATAATGATAAACACCTACTTCACTTAATCATTAAAAAAGCACTTTTACAAATTTTACTTAAATCTTTCTCTCTTAATTTCAAAACTTATGTTTTCTAAGGATAATAATAAATAACTACTCTTAACTTCAGTTTCCTCGGAATTAATTTCAACAAACTTAAGTATTTTATGATACTTATGAGAAATGTGATTACAACAACTCGTAAGTAAAACGCACACCTTTTGCTACTTTTACGAGCGTATTCATCCCACTTCACCTACATGCGTTCGGCTCGTCCTGTCGGGATAAAGGACAAACCCAAATTAGGACAGTAAACCGCCCGCAACACGTTACGAGTTTCAGTCGAGGCAACTTTACGACTGACAGTTTGTCGCGCGTCTTTGACGGACGCATTTATTCGCTCCTGATTTATCTACCGTCGTCCTTGCTGCATATGCATCTCATCTCAACGTATCCGTTTTTTCCACGTCTGCGTTTCTTCTGCCATCTCCTGTTATTGTACGTGTGTTTTTTATCTCTTTTCGACGGGCGTACATTTTTAGTCCTTGAAATTGTCCTGTTTTTATTGTTACTTCGTTCGCGATATGACTCTCGAACAACAAGAACAACATTTCGCCGCGTTGCGTGGAAAAAGCGTGTGTGTCGCTCCCGTGCAAAGTCAACTAGAACATCAGATATAAACGTTTCATGCACTCGTGACTTACGAGCCGCAAGTTTTTATCGCAGCCATTACAACCCAACGTCTTTTGCGTCTCGCTTGTCTCTTGTGCGTCGACAAAACCGCAATCGGTTGCCGCCGCCGTCTGTCTAAAGACCCTGACCACCTTGCTTATGTTTGCGTAAGAAAATGAAAATTATTACTATTATTATTATTACGGTTATGGGGGAGCACACACCCTATTTTTAATGGTGTGAAAAGAGGAAGCGTCTGGGAATTTTACCAAATGTCAGGACGTTGACATGATCTTACATATTTCGTATTATTTGCATCCTCAAGAAACACGCCACCCGAAGCATAAGAGGGGGGAAAAGGTAAAGGTGTAAATTATGTATAAACTTTTCCACCTTATTCCTTCAGGAATATTCGGGTTGCTTTTCTGGGAAATGGCTCAATTGTACGCAAGTATAAATTATTATCATGTTAATGAGTTTTCTTTTTCACTTTTTCATCATTTAGCCCGAATGTCGCTTTGTTTTGAAAAGCCACAACTAAAACAAACAAAATTACGGAAAGAAAATACCGGAAATGGGAGGCATACGAGGAACGCAAGGATAATTATTAAATTCAGTTAACATGGGCAGCACTTTGGTGGGCAGTTGCACATGCGCGACGCGTGAAAACCCATCAGATGAGAACTGGCGGCGGCAATGGCGTTGGCGGTGGCGGCGACTTCGGACTTGAAAACTCGTTAGGCGGCCGGCATATTTATGAAGCGCGCCCACGGCCAAACAGAATGCCATAGCAAATGGTTTTCTGGCAGAGTGCGGCGGCAGTGGTGGCGGTGCGTTGCCGCCAAACGCAAAACCGAAATAAATGAACTAACAGCAAATGAGCCAAGCTTTCAACTCGCTCTCATACGCTTTTATCTGTTGTAGTTTCCTCTGTTTTTTTTAAATGAAACTACATGGTATTCGTTTTAGTTTAACAAATCCCGCCAGAATTAACGGACATAACTGCCTGCCTGGCTGGTTGGCTAGTCGACTGACTATTTTTGTATTGGAAAGTTTACTTTGGAGTTTGCATCAACTAAAATTCGTGTATTGAGCTATTTAGATGATGTGTTTCGTTGCGGCGGGATGCGTTGAACATTTTTAAAATTATCATCAATCATGTGTCACTTGGTCCATTCTATCCGCGCGAGAGCGGGTGTAATGGGCTTGCTCAGCATAAACGCAAAATGCATATTCGCAAAGCGGGATGCTTCGCCGCCGCCGCCGCCGCCATCGGGGAATGAGCGCCGGCTAATAAATGATCGCTGATAGCGTCGAGTCGATTGCCAAATGCGCGAACTCATTGCGTTGCACTGCGTAGAGTGATGGCCCAATGTACATTAATCAATCTGCATTCTAAATGCCGATAATGCTTCGATAAATTCGATAAATAAATTTGCGGATTAATATATTTATTCTTGTGTGTTCGGTCCACAGATACAGTAAATATTGGGTAAAGTGGACTTAATTATTTATACATAAGCTAGAAATAAAAGATATAAAATAACCTGAGAAAAACTGAAACATTCATGTTTTAGTATCTACTTTCATAAACATATATGTATGTGTACGCGAAGTATACTATGGTCGTTATTTTATTCACGATTGTGTCGATTTAATCTTTTCCGAATGGCGCGAATATGATTTTCATGAGTTTGCATGGTTTATTAATTTCCCATTTGAAACTATTATTAAACAGTAATACATAATATATATTCAAAATATGCCATATGCTAGAAAGTGAAACAGTATAAAGTTTTACAAAACATAAGATTACTGTTGACGTATACCCGAAAACATACGATTCCCGTGCGATCGCGTACGATTTCTCGTGCAATTTTTTTTCTTACACGCCGATCGTTGAATGTCACTGAATGTCTGGCTTATGATAGAAATAATAAAGTAGTGATTATATATAACAACTGGTAATTTTGTATAATCACAATTACGTTTTGTAAATAAGATAACTTATTTTTCAGTTTTTAAATACAGTGGTACCTCAACATACAGGTGACCCAACTTACGAGTTTTTCGAGATAGGATCTCTTGAGCGGGCGATATTTTTGTTTGAGATGCGACCAAAATTTGAGATACGAGAAATTGTACACTCGCCCAAAACGCCTATTTTGTTTTTCAAATCGCTTTATCTCAATAACTACCGCACCAATTATCCAAATTCAAATTTTGTTATGCTTGAGATTTCATTATCTATAAATTTATTTAAATAATTA
>JARJDV010001766.1:0-16576 GCA_030264675.1 Anaulacaspis nigra
ATTATTCCATTCTCAATGCTTTACCCTCCACACCTGGTTACCCCTACTTGGTCACCCATTTAGGCGACAGCGGTGTGCTATGCTTACTATGCCAAAGTCGCAAGTCCGGCGACAACGGAGTGCAAAGGGTTAACAATGAGCCAACTAAAGTGTTTGAAATTTTAAATAATCCTGAGCATTTAATTGATTGAGAAACAGATTTTGAGCGCAACAGTTCGAATAACAACAACAACAGTAATAAACAATAAATTGAACTAAATTGTACACGCAAAGGCAATAATATGGACAAATTAACCAGCGGCGGTTGCGGCCTCCTTACCAACAGCCATTTAGAGCGACATAAGTGATTATCACACCGAGATAATCACTTTAAATTATATATTAAGCACAAGTTTACATTGCAACTGCAATATCTATTTGCATACAAGTCGTACGCCTGGTCTTTCATTACGTATTGCAACGAAACTCATAGATCTCTTCTAATGAAGGTAATATTCATGCATCAACGTCTCAAATTGCAATTCAACGCACGCTCAATTACCAGTTGCACATCAAAGGCTTCACTTTCACTTGTTCTTGCCTTACAGATAAATAGCCGTCTGTACAATTCCATCATATCGATATTATAATCATGCAGCTCGGCTTGCAATTCGCATTCGATGGAAATGATTTCCTCGATTGAATTCACGTACGTCATAAATTGCGCGCGATTGTATAAGATTGGAATTTTTTTCACGCGAGACTAATGGAATTTGGTACTTACTGTAAACTGTAACAACTGGCACTGGAACAAAAACAAAACAAATGTTAATTGTTGGATTTAGGACGGCGATGAAGTTGTTAAACATTTATAGGAAAACATTTTGGGTAAAACAAGCTGTTTCTTACCCGATTTCCATGTTGGCGATAAAAATTCGATGCGATTCAGTTGATGTTGTTGGTGATCATTAGTGTCATGCGAAGACCTCGTTCGAAATGTTTTTCTAGAAACCATAAAACAATTTTTCTTAAAGATTGCAACACTAAATATCCAATTGAGTACAAACGAGCACAATGCGCACTTCTTATGCAACCGCACGTTTAAATAGAAAAGTTCAGGATAGTAATAAATTGCGCTGCAAACTGTGCGACTATATTTTAATTAATGATGACTTTGATTTCGTTATCTACCGTTATGTGATAAGCAATCAAATTAATTATGAAGAATTTTACATGAGTAATTTCCTGCGGTGACTTTCACTATCTCGTCAAACAAAACAATAAATTTCGCTTTCAGCAAATGGGCCATTAAGCGATTGATTTCAATCGCAAATTTGTATGATGATTATTACATAACCCGTTATGTTTTTAAACTAACGATTTTTCTGTTAGCGTCATGTTTAAATTAAATTGGCAGATGATTTTGCATGTACGTACGCACAAGCACGATGTATATTCTCCAACCTTGACATGCGAACTTGGCCTTTATCTTGGTGCAGCGTAAAACGAATTGAGGAATACGAATGCGCTGAGAATTTCAGCGGTTTGCATATCAGCACGTTTACTGAATGCAAATTATCGTTACATATTAGCGGTCTCTCCGCCCGCATACGCGAACTGTTTCAAAGTGTGTTGTGTGTGAATAGTTAGTTCAATGCCAGAAACTAATTTCGTGACTGAAGTTCATTATGAAATTACATCTGCTAAGTGTATATTCTATTCTGTTGCCAAAACACTAGTCCCGCATTACCCACGTACTAATTTATCAATTGTTTTGTTACTATAAATAAACAATCAATTTTGTCCAGTAAAACTTGTCATTATAACTGCATAAATACCTTATAAAAATAGGCATTTGTCATTGTAAAAGTAATTTTCTTTCAATTGGTTTATGATGAACATGACTAACAAGTTAATATAAAAAACAATTATTGATAAGCAAATCTTGCCATGTTCTTTGCAAGGAATGTACATTAACTTTATTAAAATTTCTCCACACGAGGAATGCATAATACAAACAAGAAATGAATTGCACCAACGGAAATTGTTTCTATTATTTCGTTACATTATTCCATTAAACATTCCAACTTGAAACAATGAAAAGAAGCAACAAGCTTGCCCTTCATCGATTTCATTATTTATGTAGTAGTAATTGAATGGCAATTTCCCAGAACATGACAGTCCAACATGTAATTTCGATTCGATTATATTGCGTATAAAAAACCCAAATTATGGTCAAGTTAATGCGTATGCAATGCTCAAACTATGTGCAACAATAACACACAGAATGACTTTGCACCGCGTTATGAGTATTGTGTGCATAACTTTTACGCAGGTGAAAATAAACACACTAGAAATGCTACAATACTTTATGCAGCTGTATAAAACGCGAATAATATTTACCTGTCTGGTGTAATAAAATCAATCCGTTGAGAAGTTAAAAATAAATAGTTAAGTATATCAAAGATTTCTTTCGGTGAGACACTTTGTATGATCCTGTCAAGCGATGTAGGCTGCTGCACCCGCAAGGATAATGGTTGAGCGCGAGATAATGATACTGCTGACGCAAGTGTTGACCACAGTTGAGGTTTATGTGAAGTATTGCACAGTTTTTTTAGGCACCCTGCTCGTATTTATTTATGTATTCGACCACAGAGTGAAAGAAACGAATGACCGAACCGCTCGCAGGACGCGTGTTCGATCGACTAGAGCCGGTTGCAGCTGGAGCGCTTGTTATAAACGCCGCCGCCGAGTCGAGTTATGCGAATACGTCGTCTGATTCATTCCTTGCTCGAGAGCAAGGCAGGGTGCAGTTCTACCGCCCGATTGCAAACTAAACATAGGAGAATTTTACGGCTTGTACTTACAATGGCAAGAATGATGTATTTAAATATGCGTGTTCGAACATATTTGGAACAAAGTTGTTGTACTTGGCAACTGGATACGCAAGTCTAGAGCAATCCTAGCAAAAAAACAGATCCTCCATTGATGAATTTATTACTTATTAATTTGTTTTGATAGGTCTCTTGCTGACAAGCAATTTATGTTAAGATAGATTACAATGCTGCGGAATCTTCCTTGCGCGTTTATTCAGACGTCTCATATTCTTCGGTCACACAATTACAATCGATAATCAACGGTGTATGTTTTCTGCGTGGGCATTGTAAAAATAAAATTGCAAATAAATATGTACAACAAATGTTTTTATCAAGTATCACTCAACTCGTAGAAAGGTTGAAAAACTGCAAATGAAATATCGCATTTATGGAATTGCAAATATGCATAACAGCTAGACATATTTGTCCTATATGTTATCAAGTTTATTTCAATTTGCACTCAATTCATATATTGTTATTAGTCGATGATAATTAATAACAGACACGATAAAAATGCGGAAATAATTAAACGCGCAGCATCATGGCATATTAAAAGCAGTTATTATTAAAGATTGATCGATTACTGTGTGTAATTCCATGATAGAGATATTGGCTATCATAGATATCTGTGACTAACATGATATCTGAATTTTTTGAAAACTTAAAAACGAAGTCACCATTGAATGTAGTTTAGCCACAAGCCGCCTGTTGTTATAGATGTTCACATCGTGCGAGTTGAGCTCTATCCCCGACTACTTCATATTCCCTCAATACACAAATAACTTATCGTGTTGTGCTGCGGCTGGGGCGGCCATGTTAGCATTCTAAGGCGGAATGAGTGTTGTGTGGAGTGCTGTGTGATTGATTGAATAATTGTAGCATTAATAACAAGTTCAATTGTTGTTGCATAGATAGAAATTATATTAATCAAGTAGTCGTGCAGTGGGTGTAGTGAATATGTCTATTGAATATCTGCAAGTTGCTGAGGACGAGGGCGAAGAGCCGATAGAGCTGCCCACGGAGGACGATGGCACGTTGTTGTTGAGCACGTTGTCGGCGCAATTTCCTGGTTCAAGTGGGCTCAAATACCGCAACCCGGATTCCCGGGCGATGCGAGGTGTTCGCCTGAGTGAGGGCCGTCTGCATCCGCCGCCAGAGATCGGTTGGGGATCGCAGATATTCTACTGTGTCTTCCCCAAAGGTGAGTAATATCAGATTTGGGGCGCTACTTTTGTGATATTTATGTTCATCTCGTATAACGAGGCCGATGTTTTATAACAGAGAACAAGCGGAAATCCGATGACAATTTAGAAAATTCGACAGCAAAAACGAAACGTATCGAGACTAAATTGCGATGTACTGATCTGATTGTTCTTGGCCTACCGTGGAAGACCACGGAACAAAATCTGCGCGAGTACTTTGAAACATTCGGCGAGGTGTTGATGGCTCAGGTTAAGAAAGACGCAAAGAGCGGCCAGTCTAAAGGCTTTGGGTTTATTCGATTTGCCTCGTACGAATCACAAATGCGTGTGTTAGCTCAACGACATATGATTGATGGTCGTTGGTGTGATGTTAAAGTGCCCAATTCAAAGGTAAACAACCTACTGGTAGCTGGCAGTCTCACAATTGATTTATTTCCATGTAGGAAGGGCTCATTCAGCAAGTTCCATGTAAAGTGTTCATTGGTAGATGCACCGAAGACTTGACAGCAGATGATTTACGCGAATATTTTGGCAAATTTGGAGAGGTCACTGACGTTTTCATACCAAAGCCGTTCCGTGCATTTAGTTTTGTTACGTTTCTGGATCCAGAAGTAGCGCAGAGTTTATGCGGCGAGGATCATATCATTAAAGGTAGTTAAACCCTTGGATGGATACAGGTCAGAAACTCAGCGCGAGTGTTTATAGGGGTTTCCGTCCATGTTTCAAACGCCGCGCCCAAATCTGAAACGCGAGGCGGTGGCGGATACGGAGGTGGTCCGCGTTCTGGTAATCACAGTGGTAACCGAGGTCCAGGAGGGCCAGATGGGCCTGGCATGTATCAGCAACGGTATAACCCAGGACCCAACCAGCCTAACTGGGGCAATCAGGGACATCGCGGCAATATAGATATGCCCAATCTGCAAGCCTTAGGTAGGTACTATTGACATGCGACTTCGTGAATTGAGCGCCAACATAGCAACACACCGTTTCAAGTGTGTATATTAAAGCTCTTATGCTTTTTTTTGTTTTTTTATATTTACTGGCTGCCCAAAAGTGAAGCTACTGTCGCCCAATTCGTTCCTAAACCTTCCACCGTTACCTCCATCAAGTAACACCAAAACGTTTTGAAATTTATCCTCATTCCTTAGAAATGTCTCCACGTAAGTATTGTATGGATCCTAACATTTTGTTCATAAACAGCCTACCAGCAGCATCCAATTCCAATCTGTAGTTACAATGTAACAGCCAATGTGATATAAAAAGACTGATAATGAATGACAATCAAAGATAGCCGTTGTGCGGCTGGTAGGCTCCGTGTTAATGCATTATATTTTAGCTGATTGTCGATGAAATTGTTACTCCAGAATCTTTGTTGTTCTAGATTCAATGTTATCGTGTTTGCTGATTATGTCTGTGACCTGTTTAATAATGACTGACACGTACGCTTTATAAATTCACTTGAAGACATGTTGTAACTGTTAAGAAGTGGTTCGTTGTTATGTTGGCGATCTGAGGATTGACGACTGTATAGTATAAATATTAATATTTGCCGATTGTATTTTTTGCATTTACTTTGTTTACAAAGAGAAATTCATTAAATGTTGTAATTCACAAGTGTTCTATTGAATGATTGCCGAAACAGGCGGAGAGTTGCACGCGCACAGAATATTAGCAATGGAATGTAAATGGATGCAACCAATCGATGTCTGCGATATGCATTTTTTTGATGCGTTGTGAAACATATGGCTTTTCGGAATGCTGCGTGAGATACGTTTCTAGCAGAAATGATGATACATATAATGATTATCTTCAATTCCTCCCCCAATGCGTTGTTTACTTCTCTGGCACGTTCTTGCTTTTTTAGGCATTACAGGTCAGGGTCAGCAGGGCAACCAGCAACAGAATTGCAATCCGCTCGGATTGGGGTTAAATTTGGGTGCGCTGCCTATGAACCCGGCGCTCGTAGCTGCCGCGCTCAACCAGGCTGGCTGGGGCCTCATTGGCAACTTGCAGAATCAACCAGAGCCGAATTTCAACCAGGGATTTAACAATCCGCCAAACACAAGCAGTGGTATATTACTTATATTGCGAAAACGCACATACAGAGTTGGCTGATTAATTGGTATGTTATTAGGAAATACGGGCAATGGTGGAAACCAAGGCGGTGGTAATAATCAAGGCATATTTAATTGGATGAACCAGGTGCAAGATGGGCAGTGGCCGCGGCCGCCGCCGCAACAGCAGCAAGAAAACAAAGGTTTTCTCAAGTACGATTAAAGACTGAACTGAACGTTAAGTACGCAAATGGTGTGGTTTTTACGAAATGACTTGGACGATTATAATACTGACACGCAAGTAAAATAAGCAGGCCGATTAAGGTAAATTTATACTTTAAAATGTCCAACCTAGCGAGTGACTAAGAATTATTCATTTTTGTTTCTTATTTTTTCAAAAAAATATTACCAAAACGTCGGCGTCTCCGGCGCTGACGGCTATATCACAAACATGTGTAACGTATGATTATGTGTGCTGTTAGACTAGTACTTAGGGTTTAAAACGATAATACGACAATGTAATTAACGTGTATTTGGTAAATAATGGCGCAAATGATTTGATCGTACGATATGTATAACTAGATTGCGAATATGATCACATGAATTATGTATGTAATCTCTCCGTAAGGCATTTGCCGTTGCTGTTCATATATAAAGCGCACGATTTGAAATTGTGCGCGGCGAGCAAATGCCTTCGAGGGACTTAATTGTGTGCGAGCTGCTGTTGATCTTATGGTTAAGGATGAGTATGAGGGATGAGTATGTGTCCCTACATTTTAGAAAGTTTTCTTAGTTTGTTTTTTGTTTCTCATTTTAAAAATCTATGCCGATTGTGCAGCACAGCAAAGATGCATAAAAACAAGGAACAATCACCCATTAAGTTTAGTTTGATTATGAATATATGGACACAGTGTACGCATATGTTTATTTCGTTTCGTTTCACGTCTCAACTTGTTTGCATATTTCTCTACTCTATCTCTCTTTGTGAAGTATCTTTCTAACTCTTTACTTGTTTCCCAACCATATGGTGCGAGGCGAGCGAATGCAAGAACGCCCTTTATGTTGTTGAAAATGCACAGCTGATGATTACTGATGATGATGAGTATTAATTGATATAACTGGACGCTTGTGACATGTTACTCGAGAGAGGCACGAACGTGAGTAGAGATTGCGAGTGCAGATGAAGTTTGAAGAAGTAAGCATATATTGGTTGGTATAAACGAGCGAGGTGAGCCCCAAACATATTTTTATTTTTACTTGCTGACTGATTTTAGTTCGAAATTAGCATTAACAGCATTATTTGTGCAAATTACTTAACATGTGTGTTCAATGTAAAAAGCAAATGAGTTACAGATGCGATTACACATTCTCTCTCAGCAATTTGGTGCGTGTTGTGCACGCGCACCATACACGTTTGAATTTTGTTACGAAATGATTGCATTCATTGTGTAAACATTGCCATGCTTTATACTCTTAGCTGAATTCATACTTAAGTAACACCAATGTTATAGGGACAGGTCAAATGCGCTGAAGATGCTCCACGAGTGGAAGGCAATTGGCAATGGCTTATGAGAAGTGCATCGGCGCGCTTGCAAACTGTGCAACAGTATTAATGATTAATCGACTCGTTGCAAGATGTGTATCATTACGATGATATAAGGTGATTAAGTCCATGATGGATGATGATGATCTTAGAGATGAACAATAAATGAAGAATAATACTTACATTCTACTGTCGTTCCTTAAGTAATCCTGCAAATTCTCAGCTTTTCAAGAGAAGTCAGGTAGCTTTTCTTTTTGTTAGTTTTGTTGCGTATTATTACAATAAAATGGAAATATACAGCATAAAGAAAGCATACGTATTGTATATATATATCAAGTAACAATCCGCAGTAAGTGTATAAGGTAAACACACTAATTTTAAACTACTAAAATATATAAAATCGCACTTTTCAAAATAGAAACTGGTAAATGTTATTTCGTAGTATAAATGCCTGGTAAGTAAACTAAAATAACAGTAACTGGCAGATAACTAAGCAAAATTTAATACTTTTTAATTACTCCTATTTAAGTATTCGTTGGAATTCTTTACGTTATAAGTACGTATTGGTTTAATTTTGAATTGCAGATCATGTTTTACCTTGCAACAAGTCAGATCAAAAATCGAAATTAATAAATTAATTTTTCAATCGAAGAACTTAGAATTGGAATAGAAATTGTTAATGGCTGTTGGATTTAACAATTTCCGATGAATATGTGCATAGATTGTTGAGCACCATTTTAATCAAATTGGCAAGAAAAGCTATTACGAATTTCCGAAAATTAAATATGAATTTGAGTGCTACTTACGCGTCTTCAAACCTAACCGACTCCAAATTTATATCATAGTGAAAACAACAACAGGGGCAAAGTTGCGCGTCTATATTCCGATCGACTATTCGGAAAGCGCGCAATAATACGCCATGAGTTGGTCAAGCGCGTGCTAATCCAATGTGATGCTTCTTTGATCGAATTTGCGGTGCGTTTGCCACATATGTGATGCCAGAGTCGTCTTCAGTTTGATCACCAGCCAACAGGAGTTCGCTCATCATGCGGTTTCTATTCAAAAACCTATAACAAAACAGTGAGCGTTAATATGGTGTATTCAAATAGCCGCCAAACACAATCGTTTAGTTATCAATTCATAGACTATTAATGTAGAAGAACATCTGGCTTATCACTCAGGAAAATTATGAGCAACAGTAGCGCCTACTACGTGAGTTTACTTTAAATGAGATAACAATAACAAAGGCCGGTATTCACGAGAGTACAAGGTCCAACCAAGCAGATTCGAGGCAAAATGTTTCCACGTTACTGTTTACTTGTAATGTTTTGGAAACATTGGTCAATTAAACATACCTCATGCATTTTTTCTTACTTTTTTAACTAGTTCGAGTCGCTAAAGGATTGAATTGACGGCTAGAAAAATAGGAAGAGAGCATATTAAGGCTTATTTGAACGGTCATGGTCGGTTGTGATGGACATCCAAGTGCATCGCAGTCGGCTGTGTACCTTATAAAGATCTGTGAAACTTTTAACGGACTTTCTTTATTTTACACAGTTTGTATCGGCGGCAAATTATTGCTATTTTCGAAGGTACTATTAGTGGTAGTGGTAGTGCTGATGTTATACCTTGAGAGTGCAGACGGCGGTGACCCCGTTGTTGAAGCACCCGCATCGAGATCATCCATCCCCCGATGTATGGATATCGTATCTTCCTGCTGCACACTATTCCTGTGCGCTAAATAATCAGGTGTCGTAAGTGTTGTTGCATTTGGCTTCTTCCATAATTTTAAAAGCAGACTGCTACTGACTACTGAAACGCTCGATAAGGCCATGGCACCACTTGCCATCCATGGCGCAAGAGTTAAACCAAACGTAGAAAATGCGCCCGCGGCCAAAGGAATACCTATATGTGCAATATTCTATTAGTAAACAATTTGCCATATAAAGGCCGAGAATCTTACATAGAATGTTGTAAAGACTAGCCAGCATAAAGTTTAACCGTATGCGTTTGACTGTTTTCCGCGATAGATCAAGACACGCCACAACATCCAGAAGATCATTTCGCATAAGAACCACTTGGGCAGCTTCAACCGCTACATCAGTACCAGACGCAATTGCCATACCAACATTTGCTTGGGCAAGTGCGGGGGAGTCGTTGATTCCATCGCCAACCATTGCAACTTTTATACCTTTGCTCTGCAATCTGAAAATACGTATTAATTTCAAAATATGTTTACCAATTGACATTCATTATCACCTTGCTACACGAGCTACTTTATGCGATGGTAGAACTTCCGCAAAAACTTTTGTGATACCAACTTGTCGCGCAATATTCGCCGCTGTTTTGCGATTGTCGCCAGTTAGTAGATATACATCTAATCCACGCTTTTTCAATGAGTAGATTGCAAGACTTGCTTCCGGTTTGACTGGATCTGCAACGCTTATCATAGCAACAATCGAGCCATCAATGGCACATAGAACAGCCGAGCGACCCTGCTCCTCTTCCAATTGCATCTTCCTATCCAATTCGGTCGTAACGATCAGTCCATTTCGATGCATCCATTCGCGATTGCCGACAATTACATGATATTTGTCTCTTGGGACGTGAGATGTCGATTTAATACCAATCAGTTCACCAAGGTTTTGTGTTGGAGATTCAAATATTTCAATATCAACATTGTTCAACATCAACTTCCTCTCAGTTAATTCGCTTGGGCCTTTTGTTTGAATCGTGTTGAGAAAATTGGAAAATTCTTGTGATTTCACGCCACTTGTCATTGCTGAGATATCACCTACAATGCAACGTAATCCACAACCGGGAACCGTTTGAAAATCTTCGCTAGAGCCAGTTATTTCCATATGAAATACTTCCTCCACAAATCGAATAATAGAGGCGGCTATAGGATGCTCGGAATTCTTCTCGGCAACTCCAAGTACAGCAAATAAGGCCGTAGGTGAAATATCAACGCAAGTCATCCAAACAGATGCGACTTCCGGTTGTCCTTTAGTGATAGTACCGGTTTTATCGAAGAGTACTGCTTTCACTTTATGCGCATTTTCGAGAGGCTCTGCACCTTTGATCAGAATTCCATTTTGAGCACCAACACCTGTTCCGACCATTACGGCCGTTGGTGTGGCCAAGCCAAGAGCACATGGACATGCAATGGCCAAAACATTAAGAGCGCATTTGAAGACAAATTGCAGTAGCAGTTCTGTATGATTGAAATGATGATATTCTTGTTCATGAATAGGTAAAAGTGAAAAATCCAGAAGACCAATAATTGTCCATATAATTAATGTTAATAAACTTAAGCACACCACCAACGGTACAAAGTATCCAGCTATTTTATCAGCTAACTGTTGAATGGGTGCTTTCGAAGTTTGCGCTTCCTCGACAAGTTTTACGATTTGTGATAATGTCGTTGCTTCTCCGGTATGCGTTGCTTCGACAATCAATAAACCATGCTGATTGATAGAGCCTCCAATAACGTTGCTGCCTTTCTTTTTATAAACCGGCATCGATTCGCCAGTTATAAGGCTTTCATCGCACATGGATTGCCCTTGAATTACACGTCCGTCTACGGGCACTTTAGCTCCCGGCACAACTTTCAAATAATCACCGCGTTGCACCAAATCAACGTTAACCATTCGTTCTTTTTCAATAGTTTGATTTTGGCCCAAAGTTACAAGCACAGCCTCGGTGGCTTTAAGGCTCAACAATCGGGATAAAGCCTCCGAAGTCTTACCCTTAGCGATATGTTCTAGCCATCTTCCTAAACTGATAAATACCAAGAGCATTGGGGGTGTGTCGAAAAATGTCTGGGGTGATGTATGCAACTGCAGAATCATAGCCGCTGTAACGACACATACGCTATATGCGTAGGAAATCGACGTGGCCATGGCAATAAGCACGTCCATATTTGTTGTGCGGTGCTTAATTGCACGATAAGCCTGGACAAAGAAATGCCGACCTCCGAATATCAGCACCGGCGTCGACAAACACCACATGATAAGATTTTCCAATGACAAACCGGGAACCACACAGCACATATCACTATGCTTTGCGCCGGCGGACATTAACGCCATAAAATAGATCATTGCCATCATACATGGCAAGCCGAAAGTTAATGAGAAAAGGAACGAATTCCTCCATTTACGTATCTCCTGTTTCTGCTGTAAATAATCGCCATTCGATTCACGTTCGCAGAGCGATGCTCTAAAGCCCAGTCCGTCAATCGCTTCAAGGATATTTCGCGCGCCCGTTACTTCCGGATCGAATCGAAATTTGCCTTTTTGCGTGGTGAGCGCAACTTGCGCGTCAATTATTCCTGGCATGCGTCGCATCGCTGTTTCAATTTTATGCACGCACGACGAACACGTCATGCCTTCAATCCGACAAGTCATCTCCGTTTCGCCAGCACCACTTTGTTGCAGTACAGTTGCAGGAAATCCAAGGTCGGATATGGAGGCGGCAAGCTCCACGGGTGAAATGCGTGACGCATCATATTTAATTTCTGCGCGCGCAGCCAGCAAACCAACGAGTATATTGTGGCAACCGTCAATCTTGTAGCAATGTTTTTCAATTGCTGCAACACATGATCCACAAGTCATACCCTTCACTTGCAGGGTGCATTTGGATAATTGTTTGTCAATTTCAATACTTGTTTCATCTTTTTGAGATTTCGTTTTACTTGCAGAAGAAATACTGGCTTCTTTAGAACTTCCTAAAACAAATCACTCAAATGACTATCGATTGTTCAACTTTCATTATCCTACCTTCGGCGGGCTGTCCATTGACCTCGACAAGGAACGCATCGAAACCCATATCGTTGATCATCTCCACCAAGTCCTCGGCTTGCACTTTCGTCTTATCGTACGCAATAATTCCGCGTTTCTCTGTCAAGTCCACTTTAATATTGAGCACTCCCGTTCTTGTTGAGATCATGCCTTCAATGCTCTGGACACACGAGTTACATGTCATGCCTTCGATGCGCACCGCACAAGTTGTTTGCGTTTCGCCACCGCTATCACCACCGGGTACGGTAGCGTCGAAACCCATATCTTCGATCGCTTCCGCAACAAGTTGAGGCGTCAGTACAGTTGGATCGTAGTGGACGATTGCGTGCTTTTCTTGCAGATGTACCTTCAAAACAAACAAACATATACAAAATATCTCAGCACACGGCGGAACGCCCGTAAACGTGTCCACTGCAAACGTGACTTGGTAACAATAAGGAGGTGCCTATTGTTAAAATGTATCAAGCGAATGATAATTTTTCGGCGAGTAGGCAACGGCTTTATTGAATTATTGAAGAAAAATGTGAATCACTGATAAAACCAGCAGCGATGACCAATTTTTGATAGTGCAAGTAAAATATTTATGGGCCATGCTTTCGTGAAATAAAACAAAATATGCATACCTTAATTGCCGTGACGCCATTCTTTTCCTTAATATTCTGTTCAATGTTACGCACGCACGAATTGCATGTCATGCCTTCGATATTAATTCGCGTCACAAGATCTGTATCCCGATTGCTCGCATCAAGCAAGGGTTGCGCGCTGCAATCTTTCTCCTCATCATGATGGTCATCGTAGTCTTTGTATGGTACGAAGTCATTTGAAGATGTCGGACACAACGGCTCCAGGTCGTCGTTAATAAGTGTGCGCTTTCCATTCTTCGAAGGTTCAAAGCCAAATGCGTCCATTGTGTCCCTAAAACGCAACATGCAGCGTGATGATAGGTCCAAAACGATAAATTATCTAAACACGATAACAGCATGCACACCAAGTAATACCATTCTGTATCATCAAGCAGAGCGGCACGCTCTTCGCAATTGTTTCGCTTACGTCTCGACCCCATCTCGGAAGCGCAAAATATCTCTGTAAAGTTTATGTGCGCAATTCGTTAACAGTCGAGCACTTTAAATGCTGTTTGCTACGGCGTTATTGCCACTGATACATAATCGGTTTTCGTACCAAGTGTCGGTGTCTGGCTACCATACGCACGTTATGCGCACACTTTCTGTTGACAATAAATATAAAGTATAGGTAAATACTTTGCGCGCGATAAGACGCTATCGTATCGTCTTGTCTATTAAAATTTGATAATATCTAGCTCCCTCTTAGTTTCAACGTATGCGCCGCTGCCAATCGCGTTCACTTTGAGTGTAAACATATTTTGATTATGAACTTGAAGTAATCAACTGTAAGCCAAAGAGTTTCGCATTTCATGCACGTTCATATTCAGTATAAACAAGCTATATCGTTTAAATCCCACAATCACCAGGTCAGTGATTGGATACATTTAGTTCGTTGCCGTTGTTCGCGGAGACGTTATGCAGGAAAACGTGTTATTGCAAATCAAGTAGGTGATTTCGGTTAAATCGAATAGTTTCCACCTATTTAGCCGATTCTGATTTAATCAAGAACCACTAAACAATAGCAGAATAAAATGTTTCAAGTAATTTCACGCTGACCTAGTAATCACTTATAATAAATCAGTTATTATTCTCATTGTGCTTTTTGAAAGTTTAATTTATTTATGTTCTGTTGCTGGTATCTCAGACACGCAAATAAATAACAACACCGACGACATCCATTCAACCAAATAAACTGCACAGTAAGTTGAATATTCCATGCTACATTTAATGAAAGTAATAAGTTTCAACGCGCGTGAAACAGTGAGCAGTGAGCAGAGACAGCTTAAGTGAACGCGCGAAATGACTTTGCGCGAATGCCAAAACGATCCGTTGAGACGAACGTGTTATTCTCCCGATGTTTTTGCATAACATGGAAATCATCATATGTAACTACAATATGAGCAGCAATTAGAGGTGCTCCAATAGTATGTGCATATACTGCCGTCTTATTATCATAAAAAAGGTGATAAGAATATGTTCGATCATTATATCCATGAAACAAGCTGAGGACATGTGTGTTGTGATGGCAGCCAATATATTATCAGTATTTAAAAAATAGTACGTATTGTCACTAGTTTCAAGAAATGCGATTTGGCAAACTATTATCAATTCACCTATGTATTACGTAAATGTAAATTTATCATCGTTGACGTTAAGGAGGTTGGTAATAATTCATAAAAGTTATCGATAAGAAATACCTGGGTACATGTGATTTCTTATGGTATTTTGTTTGTCAAATCCGAAATAAGTATGCATTGCCTTACAAAGTGTTGTGCAAATTGAATTCGAGATTGGCAAACGACTACATTGTTGATTACTGTATAACTAGCACCAAGTTTAATGCACGGTCGACTAACAAATACCGAAAAAATTGATAAGCGCTCCTGATTAAGTTACTGCATAATTAAATGTAGTGTTGATAACACACCACCGCACAATGCTCGTGTTTACGACAATTTTTACGGTTTGTTTGATACTTATAAGCACTTTATTGCATAAATGACGCGCTTAGGGGTAGTCGCCTTGCGATTTATTACATGACGTTGTTTTAATAGACCTAATAACTGAAGTACCGCGATAAGAAGAAACGGTTCAATGCGATAAGTTAAAAATACAATATTCAAGTTTTCCTATCGTAACTACATTGAGTCTTGTTCGGCATATTTGCTTAAATTCGCTGCTATAAAACAAGCTGTAAATTACTTACACCGAGGTTTCAATAAGTATATCCAAATATTCACAAATAACACCTCTTCGTAATTCAGATAATCACTTTTGGCTCATTGTTAGTATGGTTTTAAGCGCGCTCCGCGACCACTTGACTTAAAACTAAAACAATACTGAGTCGTATTGACTGATTCTCGCGGCGCTCCGCCGGATTTCACCTATGTAGTACAACATTCAACGAGCGACAATTCTTCGGCGGCGTACTCAATTCGCGTACTACGATTTCGTTCTTGTGCTCTTTCACTTTTCATGCGTACATTCAACCGTTTGACATTGGAAGTCGCGATTCCATTAACTGCGCTATTTGCAGTAGTAACTCACTCTGAGAGAAAACGGAACAGAATAAAGTGCTTAAATAGGATACTGCTACACTTTATTCATTGTTTGAACGAATTATGCGAAATGACGCAATTGCGCAATATGGTTAATTGATTTTATTTCCTTGAATCTCTCGCTGTTTACCTGAAAAACCATTTGCAGCAAACGGCATAAAGAGAAAGCAACTCATAATTGTACATCGACCTTAATTATCCCTTCTTTGCACGCATTATTTGTAACAAATAATGAAATTTTGTTGCCGGACCAACGTACAGCATTCGGGCATTTAATTACTTCGCATGGACACGATTCAATTACTGTCAATTTGTTGAATTAATGACGTCGTTCTTTAATGTTTGCAAGCAATTAAATATGTTTGTTTGGTAGCATCTTCATTTTCGTAAAAACCACAACATAATTTATTTAAATAGTTTTAATGTACACCTTCCGGCAGTGATTTATTCACCTTGAAAAGGATTTTATTCTTATTTGTTATTCAACAATAACAGCTCGCAGTCATTTTAATGTACATAAAAATATATTGAAGACCTATTTACAAACAATTGAGGGAATTCCGATAAGAATAACATATACAATTTAGAGTATTTACCTTTAAGGTCTAGGTCATTCTCGGTTTTCTGTTGGAAAAATAAAGACTTTAACTGATTGTTTAAATGAACCATTACTTATTATTCAGAAATTGGGCATCCCCCTCGAATGGGATCTAGCTACGTACTGAATTTGCATGAGTCATAGAATAAATCCCATTTCTTGATCAGTCACACACTACATTTAGTATTGTTATTTCCTTATTATTAACAAAGTGTCTAATGAGTTTTACAATACGATTTCTTCGAAAAAGACTGTACTATTATTGCATACATTCAATATACTAAATTATGCAAGAAGTATTGAATGATTAGCCATTAAACAAATGCGTAATCGCACGTAAGCCA